>CAUYRH010052854.1:0-22225 GCA_963574655.1 Perodicticus potto
TAATATTAAGTCATGTGCTTGTTGATTAAGTTATGTGCCTATATAAGCCTTGTTGGAAGAAATAAATTTGCTGTAATGCCTGAGCAAGCTTCAGCCTCTGAATGCCAGAGTGAGCTTCAGCCATCAATCATTTCATCTGCAAAAAAAAAAAAAAAAAAAAAATAGATAAGCTTCCATGCTTGTAACACTAAAGAAAAGATAAAATGAATCTTTATGACAACACTATGAGGTAGGTACTAATATCTCTATTTTACAGAAAAGTAAATTGAGTACTTAGAAACTAAGTAATTTTCCCCAAAATTCAGAATTCACTTTGTGTGAAACTGTATTGTGACTGCGGAATCTACACTCTTAATCTCTGCACTGTAGTTTTTCTCTGTAGTTTTAATTTTAAGAATTAACTCTTAAGAAATTATTATGCATAGCTGTAACTATTTAATCACAATAATGCATAATATAATTATGTATAACTATATGTATCTATAATCATAATAATTATATATAACTATGTATATTTATAATCATTATAGCTCTGTTTATGTAACCAAAAACATGGAAAGAAATGATCAAAAATCCATATGATACTCTGTGGCCAATCAATACTTTCTTGTGGAGGAAGCAAGTACATGGTTTTGTTGGGGTTTTTTTGTGGTTTTTTTTTTGAGACAGAGTTTCACTATGTCACCCTTGGTAGAGTGCTGTGGTGTCACAGCTCACAGCAATCTCAAACTCTTGGGCTTAAGCCATTCTCTTGCCTCAGCCTCCCAAGTAGCTGGGGCTACAGGTGCCCACCACAACGCCCAGCTATTTTTGGTTGCAGTTGTCGTTGTTTAGCTGGCCCAGGCTGGGTTCGAACCCTCCAGTCTTGGTGTATGTGGCTGGCACCATAACCACTGTGCTATAGGCACCAAGCCATGGTATTGTATTAACATTGTTTTTATGACATATTGATACCATATATTGATAATAAAAACAATAAACAAAATAATATGATGGTATAACATTTATTTTATAAGATAATTTTATTGTAAAAATAGACATTAATATAAGGGCATAAAAATCAAACTAGAAGGATACAAAATAATAAAAAAGACTATAAGAACAATAAAACTAGAAGAATATAGGAATAAAAAAATAAAAAAAATAATAATAATATAGGAATAAAAAAATAAAAAATAATCACTGTCTGGATGATGAGATGATGGGTGATTTTTTTTCTTGAATGTATCTAAACATGTATTTTTTAAATAATGAAAGTATATTTCTAAATAGCAATTTTTAATTAAAAGGTAATCTAATGAGGTTGTAATGGTATATTTATGGGGTCTTCTCGACAGTGAGGTGGTGTTTACATTATATAACTTTATATGGACATCCGTGCTTGGAACAAGCTTTAACTGGAAATCTCATCGCTCTTGTCCATCTATTTAGAAAGGTTAGCAAGCAAGAAGATTACTTGATTTGTTTTAATGCAGATTTTACATGACTTAGTGAACAATTCCTAACTTAACAAATTTGGAAAATCTTGCTTTAGATCCTTCAATATGACGAGCCATTTATCTCCTCTTGCTCCATCTCTGGTTCTGTTGACGGTGCTGGTGACTTCAGGATAGAGTAGTGGCTAAGTGCCAGCTTCTGGGCATCCTAAATCTGCCACTTACTTGAGCTGTGTGACCTTGAACTCCATAGGTTTTATTTTCCTCATCAGCCTATACGGCTTTCGAGACAACTGAGATCACTTATGTCAAACACCACTGTGCTGACTCTTAGTAGAATGGCAGCTATTTTTATTAAAACTGATTGCAATTGTTCAATGTGCCTTTTAAAAGTGGAAGTGAGATTTTCTAATAAAAGTTAGCATGCTCTTTCTGCTTGGCATTCTCACCTGAAGAAATTTAAATTTGGGGTCAGGCGGGCGGGAGATGAGAAAAAAGCAAATCATCATGTATGACCAGGTCTATGTAAATTTGTTAAACTGTCAATATTTTACACGATCCCATGGTTCTCTAAGGCCAGTTTCCATGGTCATTGTGAGGAGTATGCTTATTTTTGTTAAGGAAGAAATAATGAGTTTTATGAAACCGTTTGGAAGCTATGGTCGATATATACAAATTGTCTTCACTACGCCGTACACTGTTTGCTTTTACGCTCGTCAGATATTCGTGCTGTTTTGTATGACTATTGCCTCCATGGGAAAGGATTATCAGGTTAACTGATGTATTTTATGGGTAAGAAAACCATCAGTGAAATAACTGTATTCCATAGCACTCTTCCCCTTCCATGCCAGTGTGTGAAATAATGAATGAGCACACACAGATCCGCACACGTACACACACACGCACACCTTTTTTCAATAAATGAAATTATGGGAGAGGTATTCATCTCTTTCTAACACTGTTTCCTCCAAGCTCAGAAGAAACAGCTTTGGAAAAACTGTAGCTGTCTTTTGCCAATAGAGTTGTTACACCAAAGCCTGAACCTGCTTCTCCACTGGGTCTGTTCATGGGAGGCAAAGCAGAACTTGTGCTGTTAGACATCTCCCCACCTCTCCCCATGGCCCACATTAGCTGAGCCTCACTGCCCTGCACCATAATCCTCCCAGGCCCACGCTCCACGTTGGCTGAGCCTCACTGCTCCAGCAAGCAATGCACTTCTGACACAATGGGGGCATGGCGGAGCAGCGTGGGGAAAATCAGATAATGCAGGCACAAGCTTGACAGATTTGCTTCTTTTCGAGTGGCACATTATGAACTGGTCAAGTGAAACATGAAGGTATTATCCTGCCTTATCTGGTGGCTGAATGGGGTGCAGCCTCCTTCATGGTAAGGTTTTGGCTTGTTGCCAAAGGATTCCCACTTCAGCTGCTTCACATATTCACTCATAGTGCTGCCTCCTCACCTCTGTCAACTGTTTTTGCTTTAAATCTGCTCCAAAATGACAGATGAAGACATGTTGGGATCAAGTCCAAATGGGTTTTACCAAGAGCAGGACAATTCTGAAGCTGATTTTGAAATACCTGCCCCTGAAATCCAGGTCATCTTAGGGGCATTTAAGGTGTTATACACTCATACACCTCTACAGGCTGGCCTTGGTTTCCTCCCAGGGCAGCCTAAAGAAATCTTTCATTTTTGGATGATAATTTCCTATCTCAGGAGATTGCATGAACTCTCTATTTCTCTCTCTCTCTCTCTCTCTCTCTCTCTCTCTCTCTCTCTCTCTCTCCAGAGTCTAGTCTATAGCCTTACCACCCTGAATGGACCCAATCTCATCTGATCTCAGAAACAAAGTGGGGGTCAAGTTGGTATCTATATGGGAGATCACCTGTGAATACCTGGTACTGTAGGCTTTTTTAAAAAGAGGGGAGAGAGAGTCTTGATTCCACAAAATGGAATCAAGGTTGAGCTTTTCAACAAACTTCAAAAATGAATAAGATGCTGGCTTGGCACCTGTAGCACAGTGGTTATGACGCCAGCCACATAGACCCAGGCTGGAGGGTTCAAACTCAGCCTAGGCCAGCTAAACAACAATGACAACTGCAATAAAAAAAATAGTCTGGTATTGTGGTGGGAGCCTGTAGTCCCAGCCACATGGGAGGCTGAGGCAAGAGAATCGCTTAAGCCCAAGGTTGCTGTGAGCTGTGATCCCATAGCACTCTACTGAAGGCAACATAGTGAGACTCTGTCTCAAAAAGAAAAAAAAATTTAAAAAGAGAAAGAGATAGAGTCTACACAAAATGGATTCAAGGTTGAGCTTTTCAACAAGCTTCAAAAATGAATAAGATACCTAATCTGAAAATGGCTGGCCACAGCATTTCAATAGTCCCAGCAAGAGAAAAACTCAAAGGCTGACTTTTTAAGTGTATGAGCCACCCTAATAAAGCAAAACACCCCAAAGTCTAAAATGTCTTTTAGAGTTGACAATAGTTAACCATAAAATGGATAGCCCTACTTTTGATAAGATACCCATAATGAGTGCCTAGTAGTTATTAAATGATATAAGTGAATGGCTTAGTTGGCTGGAAACCGAACATAGCCCTTTTTTTCTCTTAACATCATCACTAATTCTACAGAAGAACAGCACACAGACCATCACTGTATGATCCTGAAGAAAATTACTCAAGGTATCTGAGGCTGAGTTACATCATGGGTAAAATGTTTTCTCTATCTTACAGACATTTCCTAAGGATAAAAAGTAGTAAACAGCTTAGCTTAATGCAATTCAGGCAGGCTTCCTTCCCTTCCCTATTCCTGCACCTCCTTTACGAACAACTGGACTTTATTTACCACTGGACCAGGAAGACCTTAATCAGAGGAAAAAGTAATCAGTATAATAAAGGAGGTATATAATGGCACAATAATTTACCTATTGGTAATACTAAAGTAGCCCCTGTATTTAAAGGCTCAGGATAATAATGCATACCATCCTAGGATTTCAAAGGTATTTGTGGGTAAATTTCATTAACCTACATAAAGGTCTGATGTCGAAGGCAGCAAAGATTCTCATCTTCATTTTACAGGCACTTGAATTTTTTGAGACTGTGTGCTTCCAAGAAAACAACCAATCTGTGACCAAGATGTAATTAAGACCCATGATTTCTAATTCCCAGGCGTTGACTCCAACCTCGGAAAATGCTTCAATTCAATGAAACTAATGGCACTTTGGTCTCTGGAATTAGATCCTGTTATCAATGACTTCCACATGGAAAGATCATTCCAAAATGTGTAATTAACCAAGAAAATGCAAATAAGCCAATTTGTACCTGCTATTTAGAGGTAAGACATGCAAATGGCTTGAGTTCATTTTTTCGAAAACCTAACCTTTTTTCTGTTTTGAATGTAGCTCAAGTTCTCCAGTTGTTCATATATTTTTTGCAAAATTTACATTTTTTAGCAATATATTTTAAATCGTTTGTGATTCTATTATCAGAGCAGACTGGAATGGTGAGAAAAATACATGTCATCGGGCACAAAGGAAAGAAAATCCTTTTTTCAATGACCTTTGGCAATTCCATTTAATGAACATTTTTCAAACCTCCGCTATGTACCAGGCCCTGTGCTAAGTGGAGTAGGAGTCAAATCCTCAGTCTGGCACAGTCATAGACATGGTAACGTTTAGTCGCATTACTATATGAATGAACCTTCTGGAATGGGTAACTACCGACATAAATAGCAAATGATAAGAGACAGTTATAAGGGCACAGTCCAGAAAGTCCTCCTAGAGGAAGAAATATTCAAGCTGGATCTGGAAGACTATTTCTTTCAAGTGACAGAGCTCAGTTCAAAGTAAACTAAAAGAAAACAAAACAAAACACAGATTACGGGTTGGTTGAAACAAGGTCGGATGCACCCGGACTTTCTCCTCATCCTGTCCCTCTGATGGTTCCTGCACGTTGGTCTCCTGGTTCCTCCTGCATCTGGACTTTCTCCTTGTGTTGGAGAACACAAGGAGCTTTGGGCTAAATTATTCCAAATTAATGACTCTGAAGGAAAGAATGTCTGCTGCCTACCTTCAATCTACAAAAGACTCCAATTGGCCCCAGGGGCTACTTTATTACCTTCGGACCAATCACTGTTGGTGCAAACACAGTGACTTCTCCTGTCTGGATCATGTGGCCAGAATTGGGCCACTGCTGTGATTGGCAAGACTTCCAGAAACACGTTGCCACAGTAGGAGAGAAGCAGGTTCTCAAAGGAAGAGGAGTTCTCAGTAAACCAAAAGAATGAATTCCTTTGCAGTCTGGAGAGAGATCAGCCACTGTTAAGCTGACGTGAAGGAAAGGGTCATTCCAAGCAGAAGAGAATGTGAGGAAACAGAAGAGGGGAAGCTCTGTGAATGTTGAGGAAATGGATGATTTTGGTGTGACACAGCAGGAAAGGGTGGAGGGCTGGGTGGGGCTGGATAGATGTGCCCCTTTTAGCCCTATGGAGAAGTCGGCATTATGTTCTCTAAACAAGATACAGGTTTCTAAGGTTTTCCGAGTCACACAAACGACTCTGTTTTAGAAAGATAATTCTGATTATACTTTCTAGAATGTACGAGACGGAAATGCTGAAGACAAGGAGTTTGGCTAGGAACGGTCTGGTGGGCAAGTGGTTTTTGTATACAAGCATTAATTGCCGGGAAGAACTCCGCTTTGTGGGGTCCTCACAAAGTGTTCCCCACAACCACCAGGCTGGGCCAATGTTAATGCCACATTTCCCTGGAAGCACTAGTTAGCTCATGGGTTAGTGCCTGATTCAAACTGGGCCAGTCTGAACTCCCTCTGAGGTTTAGCCCCCAAATCCTTACAGCCTGCATGCTCTGACAGTGTAGACTGAGTTCCCAGCAGCCATCTTGCCATTACTAGAAGGTCTGTGTGAAACTGAAGGTAATACATGAGAAAAAGAAAAGTGAAAGGAGAAAAAAGACAGAGCTCTGCTGACGTTGCTTCAGCCCTGCATTGATGGTGTCGTGAGATTCCCAATTACACCAGTCAATATCCTTCTTTTGCTCAAGCTAATTTGAACTTCATTTCTTTCATCTAACACCTTAAAAAAGTCCTGACTAATATAAAAGGTGCCTGCCATTTACTGAATGCTTATTGCATACCAGGCATGGGGTTGGGTACTTTGTGTACATTATCAGACTAAATCTTCATAATAACTTTGAAAAGTAGGTATTATGACTCCCAATTTTACAAAGAGAAAAACCATAAGTTGAATAAGTGAAGTAACTCCCACACATTTAGTTCAAAGCTGGAAATGATGTTCTAAAGGTTTGCTCAGCTCCACGGCCTGTGCTGTTTCCACACACTATCTCTGTGCTACATGGCTCCAATTCCATCAGAAAGCAACATGGTACGTGAGAAATAACGAAGGCCTGAACTAAGGCAACAGCAGTGGCAACAGCAAGAAAAGAACAGATTCGAGAGATATTTAAGAAAAGAAACAATAGTTCCTGATGGGTTTGGCACCTGTACTCAGTGGTTAGGGCACTGGCCACATGCACTGGGACCGGTGGGTTTGAATCTGGCTGTGGCCTGCTAAGCAACAATGACAACAACAGCAACAAAAATAGCCAGGTGTTGTGGTGGGTGCCTGTAGTCCCAGCTATTTGAGAGGCTGAGGCAAGAGGATCACTTAAGCTAGTCTGAGTTTGCTGTGAGCTGTGACGTCATGGCACTCTACCGAGGGTGACATAGTGAGACTCTGTCTAAAAAAAAAAAAAATAATAGTTCCTGGTGATTTTGTCAAAAGATTTTACATGTTGAAGAGTAGTAAGAGCTCTAAGAAGATTCTGAAATCAGGTTAATTTAAATATGCAGGTAAACCTGGCTGGAAGGGAACAAACCATGTTTTATTTGAAGTGCTTGTTGAATATTGAAATGGAGCCAACCAATGGGTTGTTGGGAGGGTCTCGATAAATATATAGGGTTGGAAGTAATAAATCTATGGCAGTTTTTATAGACTCTGGAGTAGATAAGATTGTTCACAGCCTATAAAGTGAGAAGTAAAAGATGTCAAAAAAGATGCCAGAAGATGGACTCTTTATATTTCAAAGCATCAGCATTTAAAGAGTAGGCTTTTGCTTGTGATAATTCTTAAAATTGTTGTGCTCTTCCCTTTGTCTACCTTATGAATGTTTAGTCATCTAAAATGACATCAAACCACCATGATATCTGTACGAGGCTGTGTTGGATCTTCAACCTTTGTGCCAGGCCCCTAAAGCTTTGTACAATAATATTCTTATTATAGTTCATGTAATATTCTTATTCTATAGCATGGGGAACCAAAAAACAGACATCAGACTTTATACAGACCCGGATTGTTTTTCCAAACTACAATTCTCTGTTCGTGTGGCCTTGGGAAAATTATCTAATCTCTTTTAAGGCACAGTGTTCTCCTAGGAGAAATAAAAAAGAAAGAAGGAGGGCTCAGTGCCCATACCTCAGTGAGTAAGGCACCGACCACATACACCAAGCTGGTGGGTTCAAGTCTGGCCCGGGCCTGCTAAGCAATGATGACAATTGCAACCAAAAAAGAGCTGGGCGTTGTAGCAGGTGCACTGTAGAACCAGCTGCTTGGGAGGCTGAAGCAAGAGAATTGCTTAAGCCCAGGAGTTGGAGGTTGCTGTGAGCCACAACACTCTACCCAGGGCGACAACTTGAGACTCTGTCTCAAAAGAAAAAAAGGAAAAAGAAAGAGAAAGAAGGAGAAGGAGAAAAAGAAGGAGAAGAGATGTCCTTCACAAGGTTGTTTTGAGAATACAGGAGATAATTGTAACGTATTTGGCACAGTGACTGGCGTACAGAAAACACCATGGATATTATTTGTTTATGCGTCTGCTTCTTTTTACCAGAGTTCCGGGATGCAGGTCCTGTGCCCTTCACCTTTGTAGCTCTGTTCTCGAACAAATATCTGGCATCTGACAATCACTCAGGAAATGTGCTCTGAATTAACACGTGAGTAGAAAAGAAGCCCCACGCTTGGCCTCACCGCGCCTCGGCTCTTCCCTGACTGTGCCGCCAGGTGACCGGCTGCGCTCCCACTCGGGCTTTCTCCTGCGCTCCCCTGCAGTGGTGTGATGGGCGCCCTACGTTCAACTGGTGAGAAGGGGAGCAAAGCTCTGGCTTGTGATGACAGGTCCGCTGACTGCCCTATCTGAAATGACTAACAGAGCAAAGGGTCACATTTTCTCCTTTCCCAAATGTCTAGTATGTATCTCTAATTTAAGGGCATTTCCTGAAAAATGTTTCTATTTTCTAGGAAAACTCAGTTTTCTGAGAATACAGGAAACATTTGAAATATCGATGTAAACGCTTAAGGTCAATTTCGCATTACCTATTAAGAGACTGTAAGATGTGAATAACTTGATTAGCAGTTCTACATTCTAAAAGTTTATCCTAAGGAAATAATTAAAGGCTAATATTGTATAAAACCATGTCCCTTGCCACAGTATTCACCACAGTGAAGAAACCAAACATAACCTGTTACTCAATAGGTGAATGGTTCAACAAGGCTATCGTACAGGGGAAGATTGTCCATTCGGTACAATCATGTTTTCAAAGATTACATGAGAATGTGGAGAAATGTATACATTAATGTTGAATAATGAATCAGAGCACAATTACATGCACTTTCTACAGCCGATTCTGTGAAATGTACGCATAAAAAGACTGAAAGGAAATACAAATGCGATTCGAATCCATTCAGTTCCCGAATTCAGATAATAAGAATTTCAACAGTTAGAAATACCTGTATATTGGCTTGGCGCCTGTGGCTCAGCGGGCTAAGGCACCAGTCACGTACACCTGAGCTGGCGGGTTCGAATCCAGCCCGGGCCCGCCAAACAACAATGACTCCTGCAACCAAAAAATGGCCGGGCGTTGTGGCGGGCGCCTGTAGTCCCAACTACTTGGGAGGCAGAGGCAAGAGACTCGCTTGGGCCCAGGAATTGGGAGTTTGCTGTGAGCTGAGCTGTGATGCCACAACACTCTATCCAGGGTGACAGCTTGAGGCTCTGTCTCAAAAAAAAAAAAAAAAAGAGAGATGCCTGTATATTGTAATAGTAAGAGTACTTATCTCTGAGTAAAATGAAAGATTATTTTTATTTTCTTTTTTCTTCTTGTATAAATTATGCACATTTGCTAAATTAAAATGCACTCTTCAATTGAAAGTCTCTTTTCCCACTTTGCTGTTAGGTGACTAGAGAAATAAACTAAACCAAGTATAACTAATAACTAAGTAACCTACCAATGCCCAACCAGGTGTGTCAGTTGGCGTCCTCTCTTCTTGGGCTCCCTATGGTGCCCATTGCTAAAAACTGTGCATATCTCCTCTCGATAGTCCTGGAATCTGTCCACTTCTTTTCATTGCCACCACTACTAGCAAGTTCAGTTCACCACCAACTTTGCCCTGGAATCTTGTCTGCATGCTCGGGTGGGAGCCTCGCCCACCTCCACCACCCTCAGTTCATGGAGCAAGAAAGTGATCATCTTGAAACACAAGTCTGACAAAGCAAAACCTTTGAAGGACTTTCCATACCTGCCATACCCACTGTTCAGTGGTTAATTCCTTAGCACAATCCATGAGAGCCTCCTCTTCTGGGGTCCTCTTAATTCTCAGCCTTATACACTTCTATTTCCCTGTCACCCTCTATGCCTCAGGACATGGAAACATTTGTACTAGAACCTCGATGCCCTCCCTCACCTCTTGGTGAGTTCCTATGTTCCCAGTGCTTTTTCTTTCTCCTCTTTCCTCTGTGTCTAACAGTAGCTGACATTGGGTTGTCTCCCAAGTCTTAGCACGGATATGTCTTTAGGAAGCTTCCCTTGACCTCCTGGACTGCATAATATTGCCTTCCGCTCCCATGACATCCTGTCATAGGTACTCAATGTAAATTGTGGTATCATAAGATATGCTATGGAGTACAGAGTATAATATGTTATCATAACTATCATTTTTGGTATGTTTACTTGTGTTTTGTTTGATTGTTTCTTCATCTCTACCTAACTAGCCTAAACTGTTTAAGGAGAAATGACTTCTATAGCCTATACTTAGCACAGTTCCTGGTGTATATATATAGCAGGCACTCAGTCATAGAGTGAGTGAAAGATTAAATGGACAAATGAATGAAGGCATCTCAAATATAAACAAAAATGGGTCTTGGTTTACTCACTAGTCCCCAAGTTAGCATAAGTAGGGAATAACCAAGATTCCACCATTGGCACAGATAGAGATACCTACTATTTCACTATCATTTGGAGTTTGAGATGTTATTTTATGTAAAGTCTACTATATAACCTGGAAACCACAGGCTTATTTAAGAAATGGAATAAATAAATGTTAACTATTTAAATAATTTCTTACAAACTTTATAAATGCCACTTGTTGGCATTGTTTTTAATTCAACTGAGAATCTTACTTTATCTTTACCAGAATTTGAAGTCACCCATGTTTTTTTCCCTGTGAGTTCCTTACTTTTGCTCATTATCTTTTCATGGTGGAAGGTAGAGTACTCCACTGCTGTAATCCCTAAAAGGACATTTTATAGAGCAAATGGAACTTGGTGTATTTTGAGGAAAGGAGACCTGCTCACATAACGTTGGGAAGTGTGGCTTATTGGACTATTATACTATACTATTACTCTTCCTAGCCTTACAGAGGTACCATACAAATGGTACATGCTAAAGGCTGAGAAAAATGTGTTAGTTTAACTTTTTCGAAACCTGGACTATCAAAACCTGATTTGTCTTGGATTCCAGGTAAAACATTTTATAAATGCTGGTAAATGGGTAGAGGATTGGATTCAGGGTCAACAGACCAGACTCCATTCGAGTCTAGACACCTCCCTACAACTCACTTCGGGTCCAGAGCCTCAGTTTCCTGACTTACATTATGAGAAAGTCGAACTAGACAGTGTCAAAGCTCCCGTTCAGGCCTCAAATGCTATTTTATCATGTCAGACCCTATGTTGATCTACCTTGCATGAGAAAAACTTAAAAAAAAATACATGTCAAAGACTACTTAAATGTAATTATAGAGAAACAATTTTTTACACTTACATTCTGCATTTTAATTTTACATCCTGGTCTAGATCTCTAGATGGACATTCAGATACCTAAAACCTATTTGATCCTTATTCATGAAAATAAAAAATAGTTAATTTGGCCCTCTACGCCATGGTACTCTTAACTGCATAGTGCCATTTTCTTCCATTCCCTCCTGATAAGTAACTGAAATAAAACTAATGGATATACAAGTACAAAGATATCATAAGGTTGGGACCTCTGAGTCTGACAAACAAAAAGCCGATTCTGTGTCTGTAGCAGGCTGTAGACACATCTGGCTTACTTTAGCTCACAATGGAGTAATATGAATTGTGCTAAAAAGCACTATTTGTGCAAATGCAAATAATATTCCATCTGCTCAGGATTTTTTCCCCCTTATATAGCTTTTGTTCCAGTGAGGTAAAAGCCTGTTTCTTTACCCTGAAGTGCTCCTGCTGATGAAGAGTGAAGTACATGACAATGAACTAAAATCCATTATCAAACAAATACAGTGAGCTTTTCAGCAAGTCATCACGGGGAATGTTGCCTTTTTCTCTGGCATTAAGTTGAAAGCGATTTGTGCTCATGCAAATAAGGCAAAGTGCTGGTTAAAATAATTGTGTGTGCCTGTGTGTGCATGTGTGTGTGTGTGTGTGTGTGTCCATACATATATATTCCATACACTGTAGTTTGCTTTGTAAATCTTCCATTTTTATGTCCCTTTCTTGGTGGGGGATGGCAATGTGGAAGCAGTTTGGTGGCCTTCTTTAGATAGCCTTATGTTCTGAGTCATGATAAATTCTCCAACAGAAGATTTTAGCTCTGCTTTATGCTATCTTGAATAACTTACTTGGGATTTGGGAGAACTACTTTCCCAGTTCCTAAGAAGAGCCTAGGGCAAGTAGGATTTGCCGGTGGTAACAATCAAAAGGTAAATTGTCAAAGTTCAATCTTAAGGTACTTTCTGAGTGCTCACAAGTCCCACTCAGTGCCCTGGGCCTTAATCTGAGGGTGTTGTGACCGTTAGACACTTCCTAAAATTAACAGGCCATTTTTCTAGTTTCAGGAAGAATATAAAATGAGTGACAATTTTATCGCTGCTAGAGAAGAAACTAGTGTTAGTGTCTGGCAAAATGCATTCCATCTTCCTTTCAGCCCCTTTGGCCCTCAGCGCTGCCCTTTCATTTATTTTCTTGTTCCTTTCTCTGAGAGATCTGTGGTTTCTATTTTGATAAAACAGAGAAAAAGAACTTGATCCTTTCTTCCTAAGGTCAGAGAAGAAGTGGGGCAGAAGAAGATTATAAGATTGTTTGAGCATGAAAACAAACACTTTAATTTTACAAAAAAAATATCAAAAGCTTATTTTATAGTTATTTTGCTTATTTTATTTATGCCTTATGATTTCATTCAATATTAGATGGATTTTAAGTAATCTAACTAACATTATTCTCTGTCTAGAACTTGAAGAATATTCTTTTATGAAACAGTAGTTTGAGAGATTTGCTTTTTAATAATTTTTGTAGTTTATAGATTTCAAGGACTATGCATTACTCTTTTAAGTTCAATTTAATAGTGCTTTTCTCAATGAGCATTGAATTGTGGGTTTGAATATAATGAAGCACATAAAGTCGCGTTGAGATACAATGAAATAATAGATGTAAAATCACCTGAATTATTAGGAATGTTATAGGCATTTAAAGTATTAGTGCTGTTAACACATATAATTTATAATTCTTAAAAAAAAAGATTGACTAAAACTGAACAGTATCTCTAGTTTCCACTGTACACATCAACAGATGATTATTTTCTCATAGCTTTCTTTCTAGGATATATATTAAGCCACCTTTTACAGTCCAGGTAAAACCTGAAATTCAGCATTTAAGTACATAATTATGTCATGTCAACAGTTTTTGCAGTTAAGCTATCTGCAGATATTAACATCAAAGAGTTTGATTTAACAGCTAAAACGTGATCTAAAATGAATTAATAATTTAGAACCAAAGGCCAGTAAACTATAGCAGTTATCTTGGTAGAATGTCTATATTCATATTTGCAATGTAGCCATGTATTTCAGGGCTACTGAGAATTGTAAAGAGATAAAATAATATGTATCCTTAGAAGACCACTTTCATCAAAGGTGATTTCCTTTTATGTTAAGACACGATAACTTTTCACTCTTCCTGACTTCAAAGGGGAACACATCATTTCAAATATATTTTAAACTTTTTACATAAAATCCTTACACATTAAACTATTAATATAAAGTTGGTAGGGAAAATGTTTCATTCCAATCACAATAATGTCTGACTTTAATTAGACCCTGAAAAGTAAAGGATTTAAATTCAAATCCCGGCCAACGTTAATTATAGAATACTTAATATTGCAGCATGCCCTTTACTAAGTTTCTAGGATATGTCTTGCATTAAATTAAAAAAAAGGAAATTATCTTCTGGGGACAAGAAATGGGTTGTTAAAAAATGTTACATGAATTGATGTGTGGTGTATGATCTTAAAGACTTCTCTGAAGATTCAAGGGGCAAGGTAGACTTCCTCATCTAGCCCAGTGTCCTTTCCCACATGAGCAGAACATTAAGTCTTTAACACTTTTTCAGTCTATTTTGTAGGATGACAACTCTCTTTGCCACTGTTCTTATGGCCCTCCCTAAATCTTAGTTAAATAGAGAGTTTGTCCACATACAGTAGCTACTGCTACAGCCATTGCCAGGGAAGGAATGCTACTGGTCCCGTTTCATGGACAGTAGACACTCAAACTAAGAATAGCTGAGAATAAACACATACAGGCACATGCCAGGTGCTCTCCAGGGCTATTCTCAGACTCTGGGCAATCTCCCTTCACTTCAGTTGTGAAGACGCGTTCCTTTATCAATCAATCAATCAATTCATTTGTATTAAGCATTCATTTCATGTCTGCAGTTCTATGAACTGCCTCCCACGATGGTGTTCTGAAGGGGGAAAGTGCTGGACAAGGGCCGGTGTTCACACCCAGTTCTGCCCGTTACAGGCTGTCTGCATGACCTCATCCCCCCTTAGTCACAGACTTACTGTGCTCCCATTTTCTCATCTGTAAATTAGTGATAACTAACCCGATTGACCTCTTGGCATTTTTCTAAGAATTAAATCAGTTAAATCATGAATATAATGCTTTGGAAATTGTGAAATGCTAAGGGACAGAGAGTGGTGGTAGTATTGGACTTTATTCTGTGTGATCAATATATTTCTGTAACATCTCAAGGAAAACTGTACATAGTTTCTCAATTGCAAGAATATACAATGTGTTATAAGACATGTTTCAAATACCAAATGAGTACTGTTAACTTTCGGTAAATGTTAGTAAGTATTCAAATAATTTGAAAGTTATTGTGGAACTAACAATAAACACATTTAAAAAAATATTTTGGTTATTTACGTCTGATTTTATTTCACCCCAAAATTTAGGCAATCATCCTGAGCTTCTAGAAGTAAAACAAACAATTCTTAATCAGTTAGTACTCTGTAAATTAGACCCTAAAAAGTAAAGAATTTAAATTCAAATTCCAGCCAACATTAATTATAGAGTACTTAATAGTATAGCATGTCCTTTCCTAAGTTTCCAGGGTATGTCTTGTGCTAAATAAAAAAAGGAAATTGGATTCAGAGAGATGGGGAGAGGAAGGTGGATGATAGGAGGTGGCTTGGGTGGTACTATGCAGAGTGCTCTGTGATATAGGGGATGAAGGCCCTGACTTGACCACAATGCAATGTATCAATGTAGCAAAATTGCTCTTATGCCCCATGAATATATACAAGTCAAAAACACATGGAAAAAAAGTAGACCAGTCAGTTGCCAAGATGCCATAGTGTTTCAGCACAGAATCCCTTCCTGCCATTTCTTACGATGTTTGTGTGTTTTTCCAAATCTGAGGAAAAAAATGTGAAATTTTCCTGGGGAAACAGGAAATGTGTTATGATAATTCTGTGAGACTTGAGGCTTTGTAATCCATAGAGTGACCTGAAAAGTTTGCAGGGATCCATTGGCATGAAGTCAAAAGCCAGAGGAGGGACTGTGGGATGCCGGTGCAGCAGTTTATACACACTGAGGTCTGGAGCTCTGCCTGCCTCCCAGCCCCAAAGCCAGCGATAAGAATAATGTAATACAATGGACATTATAACCCCCACTCAGTAAAATGCATATATTCTGCTCATAGCGGAGACTTTATGCCAATAATTGAAACCAACCTAGTTCTCTTTTTTTTTTTTTTTGAGACAGAGTCTCACTATGTCACCCTCGGTAGAGTGCCGTGGCGTCACACAGCTCACAGCAACCTCAAAATCTTGGGCTAAAGCGATTCTTTTGCCTCAGCCTTCCAAGTAGCTGGGACTACAAGCGCCTGCCACAATGCCTGGCTATTTTTTGTTTGTAGTTGTCGTTGTTTGGCAGGCCCAGGCTGGATTCAAACCCACCAGCTCCCGTGTATGTGGCTGGCACCCTAGCCGCTGAGCTACAGTCGCCGAGCCTCCACCAACCTAGTCCTTAATCAACATTTCTAGCTTGTTTCTAAATCAAAACTGATTTGAAGCAACAAATTAGGAAAGGCGAGAAGAGCAGTAAAAGCATATTTCCCTACAAACATAGTATGGTATATTCTTATACTTTCCCATAAGAAATGATAGTATAGAAGAAAAAAGAAAAGACAGAAATATAAAAAGTAAAGCGAGAGCTCAAAAAGGCTGTGTGTGTGGAGTCATTTAAGGATGTCTTGGAAATGTTTGTGTAGTTAGTAAATAAATGATTAAATTCATCCTAGAAAAATTTTTGATTAAAATTGTTACAATAATTTTAAAGGGTTGATTGTTGAGTATTTAATACTTAAGAAGCAACAGTCTCACTTTTTATTCTTGCTTGCCAAGAATTCCAAGTACTTAGGTGTAACTGTATTTTTGCCTTAATTTTAGAACCAGCTAAACTTTCTACAAATAAATAATATATTATTGGCTTTCTGTCGAAAGTATTTGAGATAATATTTTGTGTGATTTTGTTATGCAATGATACATTTCTAGTTGTATCACCTAACTAGCAGAAGTGACTGTTGACTTAACATTGTTCTTCAATTTCCACATTAGTTATTGTTAACTAACTACACTTGTTTTGTGCTTATGACCATGACTCCAAGGTCTGGCCAGAATAACCTGGCCCACTTACTACATTCATAACAGTTTATCACCTATAATAACTTATTCCTTTGGTATTGCTTTTCCCATTATTTTGACATATTATGTCATGATGGTTATTTTGAAAAAAAATTGTGTTTGTATGTAGGCTTTGTTAATTTCTTTTTTTAGCAGCTCACAATTGATATTTAATCAATGAGTGCTTACAAGACAACAGAGCACAAGATAATTCATTGACGTGGGAAGAAATTATGACTTTATATTTTATTTTTACTTTTATCTTAAAAAAATAAACTCTACTAATATACAATTGACAGCAGCACCCAAAATAGGTCAATCTGTCATGAAAGGAGGGAAGTTTGTGATTTTGGAAGGTTGACAGTTAATCCCTAACTCATCTACAAGCTTTTACCATATTATAATCTACTGTAGTCTGTGCATCAGGATAAGTATACATACAGATATTACTTCAAAGATAGAATCTTTATAATGCCTAGAGTTAGATTGGAAGTGACCATGAAAATCCCAGTATGTTACAGAACCTTGTTAGCAATCTCTTCAAAAAGTACTTAAAAGAGTAGTTGAATTTAAAGATGAGTTGTGACTTTTTTAAAGACAACTGTCCCAAATTTGTTGACCTTTTCTGAGACGATAAGTTTTTGGAATTGAGGTGTTATGCAACAGATTTTTTTTTAGAGACAGAGTCTCATTTTTATCACCCTTAGTAGAGTGCTGTGGCGTACACAGCTCACAGCAACCTCCAACTCCTGGGCTTAGGTGATTCTCTTTGTCTCCCGAGTAGCTGGGACCACAGGCGCCTGCCATAACGCCTGGCTATTTTTTTGTTGCATTTTGGCCAGGGCTGGGTTTGAACACACCTCCCTTGGTATATGGGGCAAGCGCCCTACTCCCTGAGCCATAGGTACCACCCTGAAGCAGATTTTTCAAAAATAAATATATTTAATGACACTAATGATGCTAATGTTAGTGGGGAAAAGGGATTTTCTATAACAAATAAGTGAACAAAATAAAATTATTTTTAAGTTAATTATTTCGCTTTTATCTATCATATTCTATTTTGTGAATTTTATAATACATATAACATACATTACATATATTATGCCATATATGTTTTATATCTACATATTACATATGTAATGCTTTTAACAAATACTGTGCAGCTGCACACTCAAATACTTTTTACTAATCAAGATGTGTGATCAACAAACTTGTGTAAATGGGAGCAACATCCTTATACCTAGAGACATCTTAATGACAACCACCATCTGTCGCCAGGTACCTGGCAATATCCCATAGCACAATGGAATTATGCAATATTCAATTATCACGCTAGACTTGTAAGACATAATATAGTCTATCAATCAGGATGTTTTCAGTTGCAAATTGCAGTAAGCTGCTGGAGGTAATTCAAGCTTCAGGCAAAGGGGTATCAAGGTCCCAGCCTCCGCTTCATGTTAGCTTTTTTCTTTCTTGTCTTAGAGTCAGCTTTGTCTTCAGGCTGGCTTGCTCTGTGACTCAAGATGGCTGTCAACAGCAGCCATGTTCATGTTCAAGGGAAGTGTGTGCACGTGTTTGTTAGAGAAAAAAAGACACACAAGGAAAAACTACTCCAGCCCATCTTCTACAAGACAGGAAGCTTCTTCCCCAGAAGGCCTGAGCAAGACTTTTCTCAAGTTTTATTGGCCCAAATTGGTTTAGACAGAAGCTTATCTAAACCAACTTCTATCCATTGTGATAAGAGTATGGTATTATGGCATATCTCCTGGGTGAAGGACTCAACTACAATTTAGACTTAGTTACAAAGGCAGACAATGAAACCTCATAGTTTGTACCCTTATATTAATCAAAAAAAAAAGTATCTTAATTGGCCACTAAAGAATTGGGGTAGAACAACTATTGAGAATTCCATATAAGGTTCACTAGATAATATTCTCCCCATTTTACAGATTATGTCCATTTTACTTACCCAAAAGTGGTAACTTACCAAGATTACCTAGCAAATGGGTCATTGATTTGACTGAAATAATTCTTATAATCATGTTTATCATTTATTATCATTATCATTGCCAAAATAGTAATAAAATAACTTAGATTTATATCACATGAAAGAGCCCACTATTAGGGAAAATACCTAAAGATAAATAGATCCAAACAGCCAAGAAATAAGTCAGAAATCACAAATCAAGGAAATTTCATCCAATACAAGAGATTGGAAGAAGTGGACTACTATGAGGAAAATAAAACATCCTACTTTTTCTAAATTTGAAAATAAATTTCACGTGGTTTTCGTAAAACTTAAAAAAATTAAAACTATAAAAAGTTAGAACAAATTTTAAGCAATAATTTTCTGCTTTCTAGGAGTGAAATATTTAGAACTAATATTATATGAGTACTAAAATCTATATTATTAAAGAAAAGGAAAGAACTTATTTTTCACTGTACAAATGTAAAACTATGTAAATTTTAAAACATTATGATATTAAAAGGCCAAAATAAGTATAAAATGATAAAGGGTTTATATTTTAACATATAAATAGTTCTCATAAGTCAATAAGAAAAATAAAACACACCAAAAGATAAATTTTTAAAAGGGTCAGAAGACATGATTCACCAGACTCACTAGCAATAAAAAAATTCAAGTAGAAAAAAGAAAACTTTTATTTTAAAAATAAATTTATTTAAAACAAATGAAACACCTTGTTTTGTTGGTACTATTCAGTGCTGATGTGGTTTACAGGAAGCTGGTATTGTACACTTTCAGTAGAAATTGAATATTTTAATTATTAAGTTCAGAAGAGTTTTGAAAAATAATGTGCTTTACTTACAAAAGAGAAATTTGAGACTATTCTCACATTTTGCTTGTGCAAGTATAAAGTGCTACAACTCTGCCACAGTTTGTTATTGACCAAAATACCTTTAGAAATGTTTACCTTTGTTTGAGTTCTCTGTAGATTCTAGTTATCAGCCCTTTGTCAGCTTTGTAGCACATAAATATGTTCTCCCGTTCTGAAGGCTATCAGTTTGCTTTAGTTGTGGTACTCTTAGCTGTGCAGAAGCTATTTATTTTTGGTATTGCTGCGATTGCCAAGGGGTTCTTTCTTCTTCATAAAATCTTTTTCTATGGCGCCTGTAGCTCAGTGGCTACAGCGGCAGCCACATACATCAGGGCTGTTGGGTTCGAACCTGGCCAGGGCCTGCCAAACAACAACGGCAACAACAACAACAACAAATAGCCAGGCATTGTGGTGGGCACCTGTAGTCCCAACTACTTGGGAACTGAGCCAAGAGAATCTCTTAAGCTCAAGAGTTGGAGGTTGCTGTGAGCTGTGACGTCACACCACTCTACTGAGGGTAGACTCTGACTCAAAAAAAAAAAATCTTTTCCTAGGCCAATGTGGCAAGAGCTTTCCCCACACCTTCTTCTCAAATTTTTATCATTTTATGTCTTAAATTTAAATCTTTTATCCAGTAAGAGTCAATTTTTGTAAGTGGTGAGAGGTGCAGGTCCAGTTTCGGTCTTTTACATGTAGCTAACAAGTTCTCCCAGCACCATTTATTAAATAGAGATTATTTTCTTACGTGTATGCTTTTGTTTGATTTATCAAAGATCAGATGGCAATATGTGGCTTATTTCATCTCTAGATTCTCTATCCTAGTCCATAGGTCTGTATCTCTATTTTTGTGCCAGTACTATGCTGTCTCGATCACTGTTGACAAGTAGTACAACCTGAAGTCTGGTAATGTGATGCCCCTAAATTCATTTCATTTTTAGAATTGCATTGGTTATTTGGGGTTTTTTTTGTCCCAAAGCTGCAATGCTGGCATGGATGTGGAGAGAAGAGAACACCTCTACACTGTTGATGGGACTGCAAACTAATACAACCTCTATGGAAAGACGTATGGAAAATCCTATAAGAGCTAAAAATAGGCCTTGTGTTTGATCCGACAATCCCATTACTAGGTAGCTACCCAGAAGAAAAAAAATCATTTCACAATAAGGACATTTGCACTAGAATGCACTAGCTCTATTCACAATTGCCAAGATGTGGAATCAACCCAAGTGCCCATCAACACATGAATGGATTAACAAACTGTGTTATATGTACATACCATAAATTTAGCCATAAAAAGATGGAGACTTAACATCTTTTGTAGATACTTGGAAATGAAACACATTCTTCTGAGTAAAGTATCACAATAATGGAAAAGCGAGTATCCAATGTACTCAATATTAATATGAAACCAATAGATAAACAACTACATGCTTACATGAGAGAAAAACACAATTGAATTCAAATGGGAACAAAAGGGAGGGGGGAAGGGATTAGTAAGCTCTCACCTAAGGTGCACAATGTAAGGGTATATAGCACACCCCCTGGGTAAGGGACTCAACTACAAGATGGACTTTACTCAAGAAACAGAAAAAACATATTCTAATCATTTGTATTCTCGAATTAATCCAAAATAAAAAAGTTAAAAAAATTTTAAAAGTTAACATTTATTTATTTTTGTAATTTTTTTTTAATTTATTTGAGACAGAGTCTCACTATGTTGCCCTTGGTAGGGTGCCATGGCATCACAGCTCACAGCAACCTCAAACTCTTGGGCTCAAGTGATTCTCTTGCCTCAGCCTCCCAAGTAGCTGGAACTACAGGCACATGCCACAATACCTGGCTATTTTTTGGTTGCAGTTGTCATTGTTGTTTAGCAGGCCTGGCTCAAACCCTCCAACCTCAGTGTATGTGGCTGGTGCCCTACTCACTGAGCTATAGGCACCAACCCAAAAGTTTACATTTATTGACAGCTATCTAACCTAAGAAGATAATGAGAAATCCAGGCAAGAACTTCATTAATTAAATAAATTTATATAATAGCCCTAAATTAGAAACAACCTAACCATTCAAAAATATAAATTGGCTTGGTGCCCATAGGTCAGTGAGTAGCGCACCAGCCACATACACTGAAGCTGGCGGGTTCGAGACTGGCCTGGGGCTGCTAAAACAACAATGACAACTACAACAAAAAAGTAGCCGGGGATTGTGGTGGGAGCCTATAGTCCCAGCTACTTGGGAGGCTGAGGCAAGAGAAGCACTTAAGCCCAAGAGTTTAAGGTTGCTGTGAGCTGTGATGCAAAGGCACTCTACGGAGGGTGACATAGTGATACTGTCTCAAAAAAAAAAAAAAAGGTAAATTATCATTAAATAAATTATTGTGAGGTCACTCAGTTGAATAGTTTGCAGCCATTAAAAAGGATGCATTAATAATAAAACATTATTGGCTCGACGCCTGTGGCTCAACGGGCTAAGGCGCCAGCCACGTACACCTGAGCTGGCGGGTTTGAATCCAGCCTGGGCCCGCCAAACAGCAATGTCGGCTGCAACCAAAAAATGGCCGGGCGTTGTGGCGGGCGCCTGTAGTCCCAGCTACTTGGGAGGCAGAGGCAGGAGACTCGCTTGAGCCCAGGAATTGGAGGTTGCTGTGAGCTGTGATGCCACAGCACTCTATCCA
>CAUYRH010052855.1:0-13367 GCA_963574655.1 Perodicticus potto
AAGGTAATGAACATCAGTAATGTCAACTCCCTAAAAAAGACATGCACACGGCTTACAGGCACATGAAAAAATGCTCACCATCCTTAATCATCAGAGAAAGGCAAATCAAAACTACTTTGAGATATCACCTAACTCCAGTAATATTAGCCCACATAATAAATAAATAATTTTCAAAAGAATTTTCAACATCTTATAAGACAAATTACTTTATTAGTCTATTAATTTTTTTCCAAATATTATCAGATATTCTTGTTCTTTTATTCCTTCAGAAAAGTCTAAGTGTGTAAGTCAAATTTCTAAAATCTCTCTTTAGAATTTCGACTAAAAAATGTAATAGATATATACTTTTTTTTTTCCTTGAGATAGAGTCTCACTATCTTGCCTTTGGTAGAGTGCCGTGGCATCACAGCTCACAGCAACCTCCACCTCTTGGGCTTAAGCAATTTTCTTGCCTCAGTCTTCTAAGTAGCTGGGACTACAGGCACCCACCACAATGCCGGGCTATTTTTTTTTTTTTTCTTTTTTGTTGCAGTTGTCATTGTTGTTTAGCTGGCCCAGGCTGGATTTTAACCCAACTGCCTCAGTGCATGTGGCCAGTGCCGTAACCACTGTGCTATGGGCGCTGAGCCTATAATACAAATATTAATAAATTAATTAGGGGGAAATCATCAACTTTATAAAATTAAATCTTTTTCATCTACTTCTATGGTGTACTTTTCTTTTAATTCCAAGTCTTTTTGTTTGCTTTGGTGTTTGCTTTTACTCACATTGGGTCTATGCCAGTGGTTCTCAACATATGGGTGGTGACCCCTTTTTAACAATGAAAATACACTGCAGCATTAGGAAGGTTGAGAACCACTGATTTACACAATTCTAACTATGCTCAAGTCTACCTATTACAATTTTTATATTTGAACTATTCTTTTAGTAATTGGTCTATTCATATTTATTACAAGCATAGCTAAGAAACATTAACCAAGGCAAAGAAATTTCTGATGCTTTTCTCAGGGAGCACTGTATATAGACAAGGCCATGCAAGAAGCAGTTTGACCATAAATTAGGGGCTGGAGTTTAGAAAGGTTCCCCTGTAAGTTCTGACGTAGAGTATTTATTTGAAATCATCTTTGTGCTGTTTCATGTGTGTACATGCACGCATGTTTTGCTCCTCTCTCCCTAGTGTTTTACTCTCTGTGGGATTTCCCCCGACCTATTTGAATTGACATATGCTTCCCACACCTCCATTTTGGCTTTTGCAAAAAATATTGCCCATGTCTCTGAGATGCCCTCTCAGGACACCAAGAACAGTACTATCTATGCTCTAAAGGCTTGTTTAAATCAAGAATATTCAAAATATCCTCCAAATTTGTGGAAATTCAACAATCTGCTTTTATGAAATATAGCTGTACAGATGAAAATTTATTTGCATGATTGAATATGTATTTATACAATTTGTGATTTTCTTTTTTGCCATCTATAGTTTTATTCTTAGGTAATTCTAGTTTCATAAAATAGACCGGACATATTTCTGTCATTTTCTAAACTCTGAAAAACTCCTACATGTACAGTGTGTTAGATACATCAAGTCCTTGAAAGTTTGAATTGACAATCTCACGAAAAGTCATCAAAAAGTTGTACTTTGTCACTTGTCTCAATTCTTCTCTGTTCAAGCATTCAATTTGTTGAATGCCTTTCCTATGTTGAAAACTGTATGAGGTATATTTCAGTTCCTGATGATTCTTGATTCAATTTTGAGTAATTATTTTGTCCCAGAGATTCATCAGTTTCATTGAGACATTCATTGGGTAAAGTGCATGATCTTCTTTTATAATTTCTGAATCTCCTCTAATTTTGATTTTATAATTATGTTCTCTTTTCTTTTTGATTAGATTTATCATATTTGTGTACTCCAATGCTGTATTTAAGGAATTTGTCCTGAGTATCTCAATTCTGCTTTTTTCCTTCTATTTTTAAGTATATTAGCTTCTAATCATATAATTTAAATTTTCTTGTTCCTTTAAATTCTTTGTAATTTCTTAATTCATATTAATTTATTTTTTAATATTAAAAGTCTAACAATGAATTTATCTTTGATGATTGCTTTTGCTGCATAACAATACATTATACATAATGTTATATATTTCATACTTCATAATTGTGGTTTTTATTTTTATTTTATTTATTTATTTTTTTGAGACAGAGTCTTACTCTGTCACCCTGGCTAGGGTGCAGTGGCATCATCATAGCTTACTGCAACCTCAAACTCCTGGGTTCAAACAATCCTTCTGCCTCAGCCTCCAGAGTAACTGGGACTCCAGGCACCCACCACAATGCCCAGCTAACTTTTCTATTTTTTTCTTGCATTTTTTATTTTTATTTATTTATTTTTTTATTGAGTCATAGCTGTGTACAATAATTCAGTCATGGGATACAGTGTGCGGGCTTCACATACAATCGGAGATATTTTTATCAACCTGATTGATATAACATTCATGATATTTTCTCATTTACTATGTGAAAACATTTTTGATCCGTATTTAGAAGTTTTCTCCTGACCCTTCAAATATGCACCACTTGCTTTGGTTTTATTTGAAATTTTGCTATAGTGATTTTTCAAAAGTATATTGTAATGTCTGCCTTCCTACTTAGTATTGAATGTATGAAAGCACCAATATATCATTTTGAACAAAACTTTTTGATTGGGCCTCAAATAAATGCCATTTCTTATTTGTTTAACAGAAAAGTTCTCATTAAGATGGAATACTGAGATTGTCATATTAGTACTTTTAATCAGTGAAAAATAAGTCTATGGTTTTTAATTAACGATGTTTTTTTTTTTCTCTCTCTTAGAGCTCAACTGCTAGATTATAGGGTGGCTCTGAATTTGACCAAGTATCTTAGAAGTGAAGAGGATCTTTTACCATGGCAGAGAGTCATTGCAGCCATCACTTACATCATTAGCATGTTTGAAGATGATAAAGAGCTATACCCTATGATTGAGGTGATGTTAATGCTGTGGTTTCTTTTTTTTTTTGAGACAGAGCCTCAAGCTGTCACCCTGGATAGAGTGCTGTGACATCACAGCTCACAACAACCTCCAATTCCTGGGCTCAAGCGAGTCTCCTGCCTCTGCCTCCCAAGTAGCTGGGACTACAGGCGCCCGCCACAAAGCCCGGCCATTTTTTGGTTGCAGCCATCATTGTTGTTTGGCTGGTCCGGGCTGGATTCAAACCCGCCAGCTCAGGTGTACCTGGCTGGCACCTTAGCCTGTTGAGCCACAGGCGCTGAGCCAATGCTGCGGTTTCTTATGAAAGTAAATGTTTAGCCATTTGTAGAATAGGATACTTCCTGAAAGAAGGAGCTTTTGGGTACACATCTGGAATCAAAAGAAAGTGCAAAGACTTGGCTAATCGAAGAAAAGATATGTTATCTATTCTTTCTCAATTAGAAATGTATTAGTATTTGTGGTTCTGTACACCAACTACCTCAAGGTATATTTTAGTGTTAGATGGAATATAAAAATGAATATTTTATTTAAAATATGCAACATTTTAAACCATAAACACTAACTAGATCCTATTTTTAGTGGATTTATCTATGTTAAAATGAATTATTCTTTATAACATTATATTTTAAAATTATAACATATAACATTATACTTTCTTGTTTTTACTGACATTCCACAGAGAGTTTTCATTATAAGGTAGTCATTCTAAATAACTTTTCTTTGCTTGGCAATTTCTGTAGAACATGGGCAGGATACTTTTAATTTTAAACAATTTCTATATTCAAATCTCTAGCCCTTCCACTTACTATGGAAAAGACCTTGGGCAAATGATTTTATATTTGTGACTCCTAATTCCCTGTGCACAATAGAAACATCAGCCCTTACCTGCCTATGGTAATGGCACAGTGAAAATGAAAGAATATGAAAGTCCTTTGTAAATCTGAAGGTATTATACAAATATCAGTCATTTTTATCGTTTCATCAATACATCATCAGTCTTCTTAGTGCAGGAAGTATGTCAGGTGTTCAACATTTATTGAATATATTAAGTAACAAATGGAAGTTAAAAGATTTTACAAAACATTACAGAAAGATCCAGGGTGGTTCATACCTTTAGGATTGAAGCAAAATGTGATATAAAAACTGAACGTATGTATTCCTTTCCTAAGGGAAATCCTGAAATTCTTTGAACTAGTAGGAGACTAGGTTAGAACAGGGAGCTGCAGATTACAATAACTGGGATCCTACTGATAAGTAGTAAATTATTACTCATTGTACATTCTTTCATTTCAGGAATACTTCCAAGGTCAGGTGAAGCCCATTGCAGATTCTCTACAATGGACGGATACTGGAGACCATCTCACAAAGTTATTTCTCATCTTTTTAAAATTAATATTCATTTGACATTTGTTTGTGTGTTTTAAGACATGTTGAACAGTGTTTGAGGCCCTGGCCTTGGTTTCTTTTTTTAAAGGTTACTCCGTGCCTCCGTGCTAGGGCTCGCATGCAAGATGGGAGACAGAGAAGCCTTGAACAATGCTTCCCAGTTATTTGAGCAGTGGCTAAGCGGGACTGTAAGGTAATTACTTGCCTTGTTTGATTTCTGAAGACTTCAAACTGAGAAGAAAGTAACGGAAGTCTCGTGCTGTTTCTTCTAGGCTTCCTGTAAACCTCAGGCTTCTGGTGTATCGGTATGGGATGCAGAACTCTGGCAATGAGACTTCATGGAACTATATTCTTGAGCAATACCAGAAAACGTCATTAGCTCAAGAAAAAGAAAAACTGCTCTATGGATTAGCATCAGTGAAGAATGTCACTCTTTTGTCAAGGCAAGTTGGTTTTTATTTCACTTATATGAATGGTCATGAATAGTTTATGTGTCACAGCCTCTTTAAGAGGGATTAAAGTTTAGGTTCTTCCACAAAAAATTTATTAAAAATTATTTTTCCTCCAAGAAACAAAATGTCAGTGTAAGATTGACTTAAACAATAAATAAATATAATCTCATATGAAAAAAATCCTGGGGGTAGGTAGTTTCCAACTGTTTGCAGTGGCTCAATGTTTTCACCCAGAACTCAGGCTCTATCTCTTTCTGTTTCGCCATGATCAACATGCTGGGTGTCTCATGGCTTCCAGAGCTCAAAAAATGTTGTCTTTACACAATACATTCAATGAAAAATGGACAGAATCAAGAGAGCTTCTCACAGGGCTTTGTCTTTTATGCTAAGAGGACAATTATCTCCTTTTCCCCTTATGATCCCAAACTGGGTCATATTTGATCATTCTAGGTCATGCTCTTGGTTTACTTCTTGATCATTTGCTGACCAGGTGAAACTTGAATTCCTTTAACCAATTTGCACAAATTACGATTCTCTGGGCCTGGGGTAGTAATCTACCTTTCCTAGGATCAAGGCTATCTAATGATAGCAGAACAAAATGAGGCTCTGTCAGTAGAGAAAGAGGAGCGTCTGTAGCAGCGTGTGGGTGCACACACATACCGAAATGTGTTTACATTTCACTCGGAAGGTACAAAGACCACTTGAAGTCCACCTTAGAACCTTTTACCAGCCTACATTTAGGCCCCAAATCAACTACCCTGTGCCTTAATTCATTTTTTACTTAGTTATGGTGTCTCAGTTATTTACTTCATTCATTTAACCAACATGTACCATGTCCTTTCTATGTATAGATAAACAGATTGTGAGAACAAAAAAGAATAAAATGGGATATCTCTCCTTGACAAACTTAGAGTTTCATGGAAGAGGCAGAATTTAAATCATAAATTATAAGGCAATGCCAGCTTGAAAAGACTACCAGAAAGTGGTTTGTTTTTAGTCAGCATAGCCAGTGATACACCTCCATTAGCTTACTTCAGAGATATATGTCAGTCTTCTGCTATCTTTGTAGTCCTTCAAGAACTTGATCATCTTGACATCCCACAAAACACACTGATCCATCACTTTGACCACACTGTGCTAATTGTATCTAATAAGAAAATTAACAGATACTTTAGATGCTTTGGTAAGACTCTTGTGAACTAGGGAATCTTCTAATCTAAGCAGCATAATACACATAAAGTAAATTGCACAAAAATTCAAGAGCCCTCCACATCAGTGCAGTTTCTAGAAGTTCAACAGTCTGCGTATTGCTATATTCCCTCCAAGATGAAAGACAGTTGCTGCACCTTGCATGACCCCCACACAAAAGATTATTTTAGTGAGCTTAGGAATCTTTTCTTAAATTTTGGAGGCAACTTATCCGCATTTGAGTGTGTTACCTCTACCAGCTACAAAATCAGTTTTGAATGATGACCAGAGCAAAAGAAGTTTTGGCAGCAAATTCAGGCTGCAGCAAAAGCTTCCCCAGGATTCCTTGCTTATTTGACAAATAAGACAAATCAGTTCTGTTTTCACATAAGTAGGTTTACCCACACCACTACAAATACAAAGAAAATGTAGTATCTTTATTTCCCGACTGATTGTTCCCAATAGTTCTCACACCATTGAGTGGTGAGCCAATAGAGGCGGAAAAATTGATGTTGACTACTTTTGTCTATCAGGCTAGTTGTTAAAATAAGTTGTTAGAGAAGAATTCTAATGAAAATTATTCCTTAGAATAAATTTTCCATCTTATAGGGTTCCTTCCTTCCTCATGTTTCTTCTGTCCTTCTGTATAAAGAGACATTAAGTCACCCTCCTACTAATAAAGAAAGAGACCTCTGGTCTTTTGTGGTTTTGCCTTAAGGTATTCACATATTTTGGTATTTACTCTGGTCCTGGACTAGAGTCCATTGAGTTTTCATTGATCATATTTTGCTTGCTGGAGCCCTGTCTGTCATCCAGAGGTGGAAACTGTGACCCCAGTCACTTCCTTCTGTCCATGAAACACCTACACTGTACGGTATATTTGTCTTCCCAGCAGCCCTTCCAGTATCCCTACCCTTTACTGCTAGGCTGAAGAAATTTCTAGGTCCCCCTTCACAGCACCCACAAATCAAAGGAACCAGGAGAATTACCTTGAGTCCATTAATATATTCACCTTATTCACCTCTCCTTGCTGACATTGTATTCTCACTGTTCATACCATTCTGGCATAGCACAAAGATAGATACTAGACTACAGGTCCTCTCTCTAGGACTGGAGGGAGGGATGTTTTCCCATTTCCCATGTGGAATGGACTTTCCTTAAAGCTTGTGTTCTCCAATCTCCCTTAAGGTAAATTTCAATGGTCAAATATGCAAGGGCTCTTGATATAGTAATAAAAGCAAAAATTCAGAAATATCTTTTCTCTTTGACAGAGGCTAACTCTCAAAACTATCTCACATCAAGTTGAACAGTAATCCTTTTGTTGCTGTTACTATCTCTTATCCTTATCCTAAAGATACAAATTAATTGACCAAAGGGTAGGAGGCCAAGGGGCAGCAAGACTTGGAGAATATGCAGATATATATCTGACCTATTATCTGTAGACATCTATTTTTGAGGTTTCCTTCTCAAATTACATAGAATAAGTGCTGACCTTATTTGGAAACACTTTTTCAATACAATATGCACTTATAAAATCTATCCATTTGGTTAATTTAGCTTGTAGTTATTTGTGTTATGCTGGCTAGATTAGAAGATTATTTCTTACAATCTAGGAAAAAACAAAGTGTAATTGTTATTCTATGAAGTATAAAAGCATAAATACTTTCTCTTAATTTACTGACTCTTTTTAAAAATTCAGTGGGATAATTAGTGATTGAAGTACTCCATTCCATAAGTGCTATTTTTAAAGATTAATAGTTAAAATTCTGTGGGTTTTTAAAATTATTTTTGATATTTCCAAATTAATTTTTTACTATTTCTGTGGTTTACATTTTACTAGTTCTCAAAATCATACGTTGTTCCTTAAAAACAGTTGGCCATATTAGAAAGTTTTAAATTATCTTGTTTCATTTGTCAAATTTGCCATATTTTACTTTGTGTAATGCACACTTTTTTGCCCAAACGGTTGAGGGAAAAACAAACATGCATATTATTATATGTGGGCAGTACAGCTTGGGAGCAGGGGAGCCCAGTAGACCTCTTAGGGCCACCACGCATTCTCACCTGGGCCCACCAAGTATGTGGGGTTCCTGATTGAGAGGATCCAGAACCTGGTGGGAACAGGCTGGAGTGACTTCCATTGAGTGCCACGATCAGGACAGGGTGTGGTGGCAGGTCTGGCAAAGTGGGTCGTGGCTGTGTGGGATGAGGGGCGGGGTTTGAGGACTGGCTGCTTGGAGGGGATTGGGACTCACCTGGCTGCCTATGGACCAAGTGGCCTTAGAAGCTCCTGCTGTGCTGGCCAGGCGCATGGCAATTTTATCTGTGAACCCTGATGGCGGGGAGTCAAAGGCTCTCAGAAAAGAGCGAATGGGCAGCCTTCATAGATTGGGTGACTACCAGAGAGCAGTGCCATCTGCATGTTGACCAGGGGAGCATTAGACCTCCCCAGACGTGCCTCTCCTAGCCATGAGCTGGCCACTTTCTTGAGGAGCATTTTCCTGAAAGTGTGGGCCAAAAATGTGGGTGTGAATTATACGTGGCAAAGTATGGTAATTCACTTTGCCAGTCGATGCCTCAAGAATTGAATTGCTGGAATGAAAACTATTTGTAATGGAATTTACCTAAGGGTGAACATTAAAAGTTCATTTTGAATGATTTTTCTCTTTCACTTCTCTTAGGTATTTGGATTTGCTCAAGGACACAAGTCTTATTAAAACTCAGGATGTGTTTACAGTCATCCGATATATCTCATATAACAGTTATGGGAAACATATGGCTTGGAATTGGATACAACTCAACTGGGACTATCTAGTCAACAGGTGGGATGATCAGATAATAGTCTGCTGTTCCCTTTCTTTTATATCACCTATAGGTTCCTCCTTTTTCTCTTTGGAGCACTTTCTCTGACATATACAATGTTAAAAATGGCATTTTATTAGGGGTAAAGGATCGTGGTATTTTCTCTCCAGGGAAGCAATGCAGTAGTTACCGTTAGGTACAATCATTTTTCTGGAAATTATAGTTTCAAACTGATCTATACGATTCTGACATCTAGAGAGATGACTAAACAAATTAATACATTCTGTCTGTTGTGCTAATACTTAGCAAAATTTAGTTCTCAATTAATATTTGATGAAAACTAAATCATGATTCTCAGACTAGGGTTCAAATTAGCGCTCTGTATAAGTTGGCCTTTTATGGGTGGTAACTTTTATATTCCCTGACCAGGTAAGTAAATTTCAAGTGTTCTGAATAGTTCTCAAAAAGCGAATCATGTTTCCGAGGTAGTTACAGTTTTAAAATGTGAATTAGCAAGGACAAGAAAAGAGCAAAGTCAAGATAAGAGATGCTTGTCCACACTTCTTATTTCTGTACCCTGATGCAGAAGAGATGCTATTTTTTGTTTGGATCTTCTAAATATAATGCTCAATTTCCATTAAAAAGGCATTTCCTTGACAGAGTATAAAATAGAACATAGAATAAAAATATGTCTCAAAAAAAATTGTAAACATTTATGAAAAGACTTTGCTGGGACCCCTATTGGCCTGGTCTCGGTCACCGCAGGAAGGAACCAGGCGTGACACGGATTAGAAGTTCAAGCTTGCAGGAGGCGGGCTAACCTTAGTTGCAGGGTAGCCCCGAGCCCCCCTGGCTATTTATTAAGGTCATACACAACAGGTGTGGAGAGTTAAGGTAATTGACATAAACAGGTGCAGATGAGAGCCCCATGCGCAAGGATTGCCACGTGCTCTCCTCATGTGCTCTTTCCCCACAACCTTCATGAAGAACTACTAAGCATCACTGTTTAACACATGCTCACTAGTGAGTGACCGACCTTATCTCATTCTGGAACACTGAGTTACTTGGGGGATTGCCCCCAAGTCAGGAAACGTCTCTAGGTTTGCCAGGAGACTGTCCTGTTCTCAGCGTTTCCTTTTAATGTGATAAGAATCAGTAACTGTCCTTTGCAAGCATGGTGTCTAGTCCTCTACAAGACCTTCACCATCTGTAATTCCCACGTTAGGAAATAGTCTTTGTCATCACCTCCCAATTTCTTTTGTCAGTCCAGCAAAATTGCTTAGTTGATAAAAACTGCCTTATGAAAAATACAACTGCAAGGATAACTTTTCTTTCTTTCCTCTTTTCTATCCTACAATTCACCAGAGTGCCATTGTGTCCACTTAGTTTCTTTTCCTTCTGAGACCCTAATTATATATTTAGCTTTCAGTCAAGATACACTACATTGTGGGAGGCCAAGGCAGGTGGATTACTTGATCTCAGGAGTTTGAGACTAGCCTTAGCAAAGTGAGACCCTGTGTCTGCTAAAAATAGAAAAACTGAGGAAAGAGGATTGCTTAAGCCCAAGTTGGAAGTTGCTGTGAGCTATGATGCCATAGCACTTTACCCAGGGCCACAGCTTGAGATTCTGTCTCAAAAAAAATATACACTACATTACTTCTTCCTATTTGTGATTTTTTTGGCTCTTTTCTTCTTGTGACTATCGAGTGTAACTGCTCATCCATCTCTATGAAGATTGCTTTGTGAGAGCATGTGTGTGTGTTTGCATTGTTACTCTGTTTATAATTATTTCAATGAAATTTTTGGTTTAGAATGAATAAATCTATCCATTAAGAACATGTTATCTGTATGTAGCAGTTCATAGCATACAAGGCAATAGCCTCCATTTTGAAAGAAGTATGCCTAATGACATGTACTCTGCATTTTGTTCTAATCGAAAAGACCTGAAAACGAATTTTGTGTATGTATGTGTGTGCTATAAGTACCTATGCAGATGAAACACAATACTTACTTTTAAGGTATTATGAAAAAATAAGTAAATAATGTTTTATTTTGTGTAACATAATGGCCTTTTACTTATGGTGGGTACATTTTTTTGTTGTTGTTGTTGGTTGTTCGGGGTTTTTTTTTTGATACAGAATCTTACTCTGTTGCCCTGGGTACAGTGCTGCAGTGTCATAGCTCACAGCAACCTCAAACTCTTAGGCACAAGTGATCCTCTTGCCTCAGACTTCGAATTACCTGGGACTATAGGCACCTGCCACAACACCTGTCTACTTTTTCTTTTCCTTTCTTTCTTTTTTTTTTTTTTTTCCTGAGACAGAGTCTCACTATGTTGCCCTTGGTAGAGTGCTGGGGCATCACAGCTCACAACAATTTCAAAATCTTGGATTCAAGCTATTCTCTTGCCTCACCCTCCCAAGTAGCTGGGACTACAGGTACCTACCACAACGCCCAGATATTCTTTTAGCTGCAGTTGTCATTGTTGTATTAGCAGGTCCAGGCCAGACTTGAACCTGGGCCAGGCTCAAAACTGCCAGCCTCGGTATTTGTGGCTGGTGTCCTACTCACTAAGCTACTGGCGGCAAGCCATATTTTTCCTATTTTTAGTGGAGACAGGGTCTCACTTCTGCTCAGGGTAGTCTTGAACTCCTGAATGCAAGCAATCCACCTGCCTTAGCCTCCCTGAGTGCTAGAATTACAGGCATGAGCCACCATGCCTGGCTCATTTACTTATTTTTAAATAAAATATTTCTCAAGACCTATTTGAATCGCTCTTGTGTGATTTATGTCAAACAATTCATTTTTATTTTTAAAAATTAATTCATTGTTATACATCTACAAAATTTAAGAAGTAGAAAAAATAGGCTTTTCTGTGTCATAAAGATCATATATATTGGAACTTAAAATAAATTTATTGGACCTAATAAACTGAAAATTTTTAAGAAAGATAAATTGATAAACTATTTCCAAAACTAGTACCAAAAGCCTTGCCCAAGACTTTTAGTATTTATTCACAGTCTAATGATCTAAATCTCATGAAGTACTATTTCAAATGGCCCTAAATATAAACTCATATAATAACCACATGTCTAACACACAAAACACCCAACATTAATTATGTTTTGCTTGAATAAATAAAATTTCCCCATAAAATTGCATAAGACAAATTAAACAAAAATGAGCCAAACCTTATCCAATATTTCTAAACTCTTGAATGTTTCCCAAGTTTTAGGATCCAAAGAGCCAAACCTTATCCAAATATTTCCAAACTCTTGAATGTTTTCCAAATTTTAGGATGAATAGTTTTACTACCTCCATTTCTGAACAATTTATTGTCACTCTAAAATAAATAAGCTGCTTTTAAAATGTAGCTTTTATCAAGCAAATTTTTATGATTTTTATGACAACTGATGGCCATAAAACTAAGGTCTATGCCAGTTTTAAACTTAACCACAAAGTCCCAAAGACACTTTGTAAATTAGTCTTTGTTTTTGTTTCTTCAATTAAACTCACAGATGAAACTGTGAATTTGAATGAATTCAATAAGTCAATAGTATGGTGTGATTTTAGTTCATGACTATATTCATGAAAAAGTAAGTCAATAGGACAGACTGAAACTACTTAAACATTGTTTCATAAACAAATTTAGTAAGCACTTATGATGTTTGCATGGATCAAAATCATTTTTAATAGTATAGTAGTACTTACATAAATATTAAGTTTAAACTAGTCTTGCTCAGGAGATATTGAACAGTGCATTATACATGGAATAAAATAATAGATACCCACCAGTGTAAAGACACCAAAATTTAAAGCGTACACCCTTATAAAACAATAGCATAAAAAGGAAAACTAAACAAAGTATCACTTAACATGATGGACAGAACAGTATCCCATATTATCATTACTAACACTGAACATGAACAGTCTTAAGGCTCCACTTAAAAGACTAAGGACTGGGTGTGGTGGCTCATGCCTGTAATCCCAGCACTCTAGGAGGCCAAGTTTGGCAGATTGCCTGAGCTCACGAATTTGAGAGCAGCCTGAGCTACAGCAAGACCCCACCTCTAAAAATAGCTGGACGTTGTGGTGGTCACCTGTAATCCCAGCTACTCAGAGGGCTGAAGCAAGAGAATTGCTTGAACCCAGGAGTCTGAGGTTGCTGTGAGCTATGATGCTACGGCACTCTATGGCAGTGGGTGGAGGGTGAGGGGAAGAGACAAAGTGAAATTCTTGTCTCAAAAAAAAAAAAAAAAAAGGCTCTGCGCCTGTGGCTCAACGGGCTAAGGCGCCAGCCACGTATACCTGAGCTGGCGGGTTTTAATCCAACCCAGGCCTGCCAAACAACAATGACGGCTGCAACCAAAAAATGGCCAGGCATTGTGGCAGGTGCCTGTAGTCCCAGCTACTTGGGAGGCAGAGGCAAGAGACTCGCTTGAGCCCAGGAATTGGAGGTTGCTGTGAGCTGTGATGCCACAGCACCCTATCCAGAGTAACAGCTTAAGGCTCTGTCTCAAAAAAAAAAAAAAAAA
>CAUYRH010052857.1:0-10889 GCA_963574655.1 Perodicticus potto
CAAGTCTCTTGCCTCAGCCTCCTGAGTAGCTGGGACTACAGGCGCCCACCACAATGCCCCAGCTATTTTTCTGAATTAAACTTTTTAAAAATAACTTTTAGCTAACAGAAAAAATCCAAAAGTTACATTTTAAAAGTTTCATTCTGTTTGTATCTAAGAACTGTGGGTGTTCCCTCCTGGACTACATGAGCGCAGGCTGCAGACATCCATGTGACCCACCCTCCTCCCCTGGGCACGTCCACACCTACACCTGAGGATGACGATGTCCTCTGAAAGTTACACATAGAGGAAATCCGTGTGCACCTTTAAACATGATCACCCAGAATAAAGTGTGTGCACACGCCAAGTAGCAGCATGATGCAAAACTTTGGTCAGATGACCTGAGAGCCAATCTCTGCTCCTCAACCAGCTAAGAGACTTGGCTTCACCTTTCCATGGAATGAGTCACTCTCAGAGATGCCTCTGTCTCTGAGCACATCTGCTATTCTGCAGCGCTATTAGTGGCACATTTTCTATAATCTGATATGTTTAAAAGCCTGTGGAATTGGCTTTTCCTGAAAAGGGTCACTTTGCCGACATCTATCTTGGTGACCAGCATGGCAGACCCCACACAGAGACTCACACACCTGTGGCTGAGCAAGGCATCCCCACTGACCCCGATCCATTTGTTACCCAGTCAAACCCTTGGGTCCTCAGGAACCATAGAATCAACTAGAACTGGTAAACAGTAAAGATCATGGTAAAACTGTTGATTTCTAGGGTGCCCCCTTCAGCCCATGAAGCCAGAAATCTAGGAAATGAGCCTCCCTTCTCCGACTCCTTTTCTCCCTCCACATTAGAAACACCTCCAAACCCACTCCCTCTCTCATCCACTCTCACAGCCTGGCATCCAAGGGTTGCGACCGCCCAGGGCCCCATGGCGTGGCTCAGTTACCCTCTTGGGTGGAAACAGTTAATCTTAATGTGCTCCAAGTCCCCAGCCACTTCACCCTGAGGTCTGGGTCCCCCCATAATCCCTCCAGGCTTTCAGAACCCCACAGCTCCCACCCTGCCTCCCCCACACCCCTGGCTCTGCCTGAGAAGCCCAGCTGAGCCAACATTCAAGACCCAGGGACCACTACCAAATGCACGGTCATTTCCCTGATGCCTAAATCTGTTTTTTTTGTTTGTTTGTTTGTTGTTTTTGGTAGAGACAGAGTCTCACTTTATCACCCTCGGTAGACTGCAGTGGTGTCACACAGCTCACAGCAACCTCCAACTCCTGGGCTTAGGCGATTCTCTTGCCTCAGCCTCTCGAGTAGCTGGGACCACAGGCGCCCGCCACAACACCCGGCTGTTTTTCTGTTTTTTGCAGTTGGGCCGAGGCCCGGTTTTTATGCCTCTACTGTCCTGTCACTGTGTCAACCACGCTCTTTGACCCAGGGGCACCAACTTATGGGGGACATCATGGGACCCTGTTCTGACTTCCGGGGGGCCTCAGACACCACCAAGGACATAGCAGGCCCCAGGCCAGTGCTTGCTGCTGCCAGGAGGGACCTGGGGGTCAGACGAAGCCACAGACCAGCGTCATCCCCACCCCAGCATACTGGCGCCTTCACTCTGGACCTCCACCACACTTATCTCCTTCCAGGAAAGGGGCAGGGGTCAGGCACAGTTTCTTCTCCATTTGATGACAGGAGGAGGAAAGGACAGGAACTAAATTGTCTCAACTGTCCAATAAGCAGAGCAATCGCTGGTGCCTGTCCTAGCTCCCCGCTTCTGTGCCTCCCACGCATGCTTCTCCACTAACCACCACACAAAAATGGCAATGCAGACAGGGAAGGACCACACTATTTACTGACAACTGCAATGCACACGCCCAAACAGCCCACGTCCGGATAATTACAGGACACACTATAAAGACCTCGTATGCTTTGAAAGAAAAATATGAATCAAAAGAAGCAGTTTTAAGTTAAAAATATCCACCATTACATATAAGAGTAAAATCAAAGGCAATTTTGTAATGAATCAGGCAGCTCACATTTTTGCCACTTGGTTGTGAAGTCTTATTTAAATTACTGATTTAGGTCATAGACTAAATACTTAGGCATTTCTTAGAACATGCAAAACTCGAATGATGAGGTTGATGAGAACAGAGAACAAACACTTGAAACTATAAATAAAACTGGGAGGAAACCCATACGTGCACCTTCTGCAGCGTGCGAGGCCTCGGCCCGCGTCACTCGACCGCACGACGCTTTCTCAGGAATCAGCAGGGAAAACTTCGTCTTCGACTGACGTCCCTGCCAGGGCCGACAACGCCATGTGGCACAGCTGCCGGGCGCGACAGTCACCACTTGGCGCTGTGGGGCCGCGTGTCCGTACACCGGGGACACGGGGCAGCCCCCGTGCAGTGGCCGCAAGGCCACCGGGTGACCGGAACTTTGCAGCTCGTTTAATCTCAGGGGACCACAGTCATGTTGTCATCTGCCAGCCACGAAAAAGTCCTCACACAGCCCAAGACTGAGTATGCAGACGCACAAAGTAGGTGTGGTTGGGGTGCGCTGCGGCAGGGAGCATGCCGGCACGGAACGTGCGTCCAGCGTGCCTCCACGGAACGTGCGTCCAGCGTGCCTCCACGTAACGTGCGTCCAGCGTGCCTCCACGTAACGTGCGTTCAGCGTGCCTCCACGTAACGTGCGTTCAGCCCGCAGCCAGGGAACGTGCGGTCAGCCCGCCTCCACGTAACGTGCGTTCAGTGTGCCGCCAGGGAACGTGCGTTCAGCGTGCCTACACGTAATGCGTTCAGCCCGCCTCCACGTAACGTGCGTTCAGCGTGCCTCCACGTAACGTGCGTTCAGCGTGCCGCCAGGGAACGTGCGTTCAGCGTGCCTACACGTAATGCATTCAGCCCGCCTCCACGTAACGTGCGTTCAGCCCGCCTCCACGTAACGGCGTTCAGCGTGCAGCCAGGGAACGTGCGTTCAGCCCGCCTCCACGTAACGTGCGTTCAGCGTGCCGCCAGGGAACGTGCATTCAGCGTGCCTACACGTAATGCGTTCAGCATTCAGCGTGCCTACACGTAATGCATTCAGCGTGCCGCCAGGGAACGTGCGTTCAGCCCGCCTCCACGTAACGTGCGTCCAGCGTGCCGCCAGGGAACGTGCGGTCAGCCCGCCTCCACGTAACGTGCGTTCAGCCCGCAGCCAGGGAACGTGCGGTCAGCCTGCCTCCACGTAACTTGCGTTCAGCGTGCCTCCACGTAACGTGCGTTCAGCGTGCCGCCAGGGAACGTGCGTTCAGCGTGCCTCCACGTAATGCGTTCAGCCCGCCGCCAGGGAACGTGCGTTCGGCTCACCTACACCAACATATATTCAACGCACCTTCTTAGAACGTAAAACAAACATGCCGTCATGCGTTTGTTTAAAGGAGAAAGTGAAGGTGAGAATTTAGAAAAGAAAGGGACGGAGGGAGGAAATGATCAAAGACCTTAAAATGGCTTACATGCCAGAGGTGGCGTCCTGCCGCTCACATCTGGGCAGATTTCGGTTACGGAATCTAGAGAGACGTGGGCAAGAGCAGGACGTCAGAAAGGGTCAGAGGGTGCAGCCGCTCACTGGGTCTCAGCTCCAACACACTTTTTATGTCAAAAGATTTTAGTATCTGCTATGATATATTGAAAAATAATAAAATCTACCCGTAGTTTCAGATGAGATCCGGTGCTTTCAGGGTGGTACGGCCATAGACCTACCCATAGTTTCAAAAATCAACATGATGGCTAAAACAAATTAACAGGAAGACAATGTGGTAGAAGTGACATGCATTTGAGGCACCTCCACATGTAAATTCCGAGGCCAGGCGCACCTGTTCCAGAGGCCACAACGAAGTCACCAGTGTTTGTGCTGATGTTCATATTGTTGTGAATACAGTAGCCACAAAAATAAGACGGAGACAGCTGAGTTCATGGGCACACTCAGGAGTCTTGTCGGTGAGGTGGATCCTGGCATAACTAGCTCTCGATGAAGAAATAACAATAACTTTCCTTCATTTTAAACATATGGATATTTCTGGAAATTGTGGCATATATAAAACTATGCAAAAATGATAGGGAAAAACATGTGGGTCTGAGGCTCAGATACTCAGAAACTGGGACTTCACCTCCATGAGGAAGCCAGAAAGCTGCACCGGAGAAGGAGCGTCATTGTGTGGTGTGGGCGCCCTGCCAGGAGGGCAGGCACTGGTCAGCACTCTGCCCACAACAGGTCCAACACGCCCCCCGGGGCAGTGCCCACCACTAGACAGATTCCCCCACTTTGGTACTGGTGGGAAAGTTGGAGTTGAAAAAGACAAAACAGAGGGCCGAAGGTGAAGTGGTGAGAGCGTTGAGCACAGCTGCAGGTGACCCTGCCTGGGAGCATGAGACAGGAAGAGCAGAGTACAGTTGAGGCCCCTCCTTCCCATCCAGCCCTGTGACTACTGTGTTGAAGCCCCTGCTATCCCGCAGCCATCAGGAAAGACCATGGGCCACTGTCCACTATGTCTGCCTCGGACTTGGCAGTCACCCACACTGGACACTTGGCTTGGTACATCCTAGCTTTACAGTTGCCAGAACAGTTACATATGTAATGACATGGTGACGTGTTGTTAAATGTAATTTGGATGCACACATTATCTGTTTGACCTTGAAATGGCCCATCTGGGAATTTATCCTTGAGGACCTGGGCTAGCTGGCTCCATCTTGACTCTGCAACCTGGCCTGCTCCCTCATGGTGGTCTGCATAGCACAGGCAGACAGTAGGTGCACCCTGCCAGAGCATGTTTCCTCCCAGAGGTCACAGAAAAGGAGCGGGCCTCTCTTCTCAGAGGAAAGAATTTAAGCAGAGAGCAATAACACTCACCATGGACTCCCAAGCACACAAACTATCTCTCAGGGATCACTAACGAAGACAGTCAAAATGTGTAGAAAAATACGTATTTCTTCAAACCATCAAAGCATGCTGTCCTTTAAGCTAAAGTATTGACTACAGCCCCCCTTGGTCAGCACTTGCCTTTCTGATCAATACACCTGATGAGAGTCCTCAGCAAAGTCAATAACACGTTATCACCCAAGAGGTCTGCCATGCAAGTCACCAGAAAGCACCTCCTCTGACAGTGGACGGCATTGCCACCCAGGGCTGGTCCCCAGGGTGTTAGAGTCATGGCCAGGTTACCCAGGACCCTCATTACGAGGCAGGACAGGGATCATGAGTGGTGCTCTGGAAAGGGAATGGCACTAGAGGCCACAGCTGACAGGAAATGTGTCACATCTGCTGTTTCAAAGAACTGTAGCCACAGAGCCTCAGACAACACGTTTCTATCCTTCCTTCTTTTGGGCCTGACGTGTGGAGATGCAGAGCCCAGAGGAGGGTAAAGCAGAGGCCTCGACGGGAGGAAGCGTGAGGGGTTAGCAGAGCAGGAACCTGTTAGTGCACTGGGAATTCCACATGACACTGTTTACCTGGGGCAGACTTGTATCAGAGAGGCTTACGAGAGAAGGTGGAAGAGAAAAGAATGAGCTCAAAAACATTGTTAAGCTGTGTGAGAAATAAGAACACGGTCCTCCGTGTGGGGATGTGTGTATGTGTGTGTGTGTTAAATCATGAGTGGCAAAAAGTGAAGGACAGTTTTGGGTGCCCACCCTAACAGCTGGTGAGGTGGGGCCTGGAAAGGCAGGAATATAAGGTCCAGCCTGCTGGACTCGCAGTGACCAGGTCAAGGTGTGAAAAAGCTGCAGGAAGGCAGAGGCACTGGGAGGCAGAGGAAGGGATGCTGGGGCCAAGCTGCTTTTACAGAAGGAGATGGATGGAAAAGGGTTTCTCAGAGTGAGTCAACCCAGACATAGCCGTGGCGAGGGTGACATCCATCCACCTCCCACAACGTGCATGCTCTGTGGCCATCCTGCACTGTTGTGTGCACTGCCTGGTGACATGCGTGTTCTGTGGCCATCCTGTGTTGTGTGTGCACTGCTTGGTGACACGCATGTTCTGTAACTGTCCTGTGTGTGCACTGCCTGGTGACACTTGTGCTCCGTGATTGTCCTGTATGTGCACTGCGTGACACACGTGACACATGTGCTCTGTGACTGTCAGGCCATGGTAAAATAAGACTTTGTGAATATCACCTTACATGAAGACAGTGTAACTGACCACACAGGCTGTGGATATTGGGCAGCTTAGAACACAGAACAGATCTGTTCTCAGAGGCCTCCAGAGTCTGGCTCGAATGGAAATACCACCCAATGGCTTCAGGAGCAGAGGAAGTAGGCTATGCAGTAGAAAGTGATGAATTTGCTTTGGATCAATTTTGAGGTATCAGAGATTTACAAACTCAACATGTCTCACATTAGGTAATAGAACTGTGAGTCTGGAGTCCAAGCTGAGGTCTGGGATAGAGATTTGAATGACACATGCTCAGTGGAAAGGGAAGCTGGATTAATGGGCTTTAGTTGGTAAGTCTGATTTGTATTTACTGAATTAATTGATTTATTTGAGCATAAAAGTCTATTGGGAGGTAGGTTAGGAAAAGTCTCCCACACCCTGAGGGGTGGTGGGTGCTAACCTGGGCATGGGCTTTCTCCCAGAAAAGTGCAGCATGTCTCCCTGTTGGAGACACCTTCCCCACCCATCCTTCCTCTCCCCTCTTCTACAGAAAATGCTGGAATGAGCTGGAGATCACCTAAAGGGCAGCGGGTCTGGGGTGGACAGGGCAGGGTGACAGAGGAGGCTGTCTTGCTCTCAGTGATGCAAAATGTGTCCTGGACTCTGGCTACCCCTGGCGGGTAGACACATTTGTGAGCAGCTAAAGATAGGAGTGTTCGGTGGAAGGTTTTAACGTCTGATGCAAAAACAATGCCCAATAACAGGCCAGGGCAGCAAAGCCCAGCTGCCCTTTGATCAGACTGTCTGCAGGAAGCCCCAGGAGCCTGAGCAGAGGTGGCCGAGGGCACCGCAGCCCGGAACAAGGGCCACTTTGCAGGGACAGCTCTCCCAGCCACCAGCGAGAGGCTTCTTGGAACGATGAACATTACAGCCTGAAGGCAAGGCCAGGCCAGGAAGACTTCACCCTGAGACACACAGAGGTGTGACTTCCAAAGAGTGGAATATTTCTTTCCCTAGGGACACTGTCTTTGTTGAGATTAGTGATGTTTCATTCAGACCATTTTTTGTCAGAACTAAGTTCTTGATCTGCTTATAAAATGCTGATGCTTTTTTAAAAAAATGTGTAAGTCCAAATCTCTAAAGGAAAGGGACTGTGGGAGCTCCCACCTCGCATCACCTAGTGCTTTAAGGGGGACGGCAGGGAAGTAATGAGGCGTTAGCCTAGCCAGTGATGGCGACAGAGTCCCACAAAGCACTTGTGTACGGGATGTTCCCAGGACTCAGACAGAATGCAGGAGGGTCTCCCCAAAACCAAGAAGACTTTTGAACATAGAGGCTGCATCACTGGGCCTGGACACGGAGACAGGTCCCACCAGAGCAGGATGGGGGCCAGGTCCACACCACACACCTGCAGCGAGCCCTGAGTCTCTGTGCTTGTCTCAGAGCTGCTGACGGGAATCTGTGCAGTCCTCCCACTCCTCCCCCCAACCCCCGCCACCCTCTCATGTGTTCTGCTGTCACCAAGGAACCCGCCAAGAAAATTCATCTCTTTTCCCGGGTGGCGATTTGGGCTCCCCCTGCCAAAGGGGAAGCTGAAGACACCAGTGTGGCTTTCTCTGAGTCTCAGCTGCTCATGGCCAAGAAGATGACACATTTTCCTCTAAGAAGTGTTGGGAGCCCTGGATTCCAGGTGTTCAGCTGTGTTTCCACGTCACCTCTGCCTGGGGCTGGGTCTATCCAATAATGCAAATAGTCATGTTCCCCCTGAGAAGGTTCCTATGACCTCACGGACACTGGGGGCAGCAGCCACCTATAAGACGGGCCCTCCCACCCCTGGACACTGAAGCTAGGCCCTCAATAAGGTCAGTCGATGCTGAGGGGCCTGATTTGACTTCTTCAGGGAAGCTTTCTAGCCTAGCTCTTATACCTAGGGCTGGGAGGCCACAGGAAAGACACCTTGCAAACCCCCCCCACCCCCCGTGGTGACCTTGCATGGCTCTTTGTAAACTCTATGAGTGCTCAGCCGATGCTGCTTGTAACATTGTGTTCTCAAGCTTATCTCCTGATGCTACATTATCCAACTGGTGCTTTTATGGGACTGGGCTATTGATTTTGCTATGCTGCATTTGACCACTTCATAATTGTTGTTATTTATAGAAAAATGTTATCAACAAGGGGATGATGTCTCTACAAACCCCCTTTTAGCCTGATTAATGTAAACATCCCCAGAGAGAATATTACCGAATTTGAGAATATTTTTAATGAAGATAGCTGTTTTCACTAGGATGTTTCTAACAGGTGGGTGTGAGTTCCAAATGATTATAGTTTTAATTTCCATTTTACAGTCAGCTCCTCCCTATTGGAACCATTTTGGAAGAGAGAGAGCAGAAACGTGCCCAGGGCCTTTATCATTTTGAAAGTTGTGTTTGCTCTTGGGGTGGGTTTTTCCCACAAGCCCCCATCCATCAGTGCTTACTGGGCAGGAGTGATAGGACCTTTGGCCAGTGAGGGTGTCACTCTCCCTCAGGGAGCTACCGTTCCAAGTGCAGAAGGCTCCAGGAAGGATGTGAGGGAACACCCCATTCAAGAGCTGAATTTCGCTCACTGACTTGGAGAGCAAACGGCTCTGTTTGGAAGGGTGAAGCCGTGCATCCTGAGACTCAACAAATCTCTTTATACTTCTTTTTTTTTTTTTGCAGTTTTCGGCTGGGGCTGGGTTTGAACCCACCACCTCCAGCATATGGGGCCAGTGCCCTACTCCTTTGAGCCACAGGCGCCACCCCTCATACTTCTTTATACACTTGCACGTGTGCCCACAGAAACACACGCAAAGCATCCAGGCAATGCCTCTGAAAAGGAAAAGGCAGGAGCGGGTACAGCCAGCTCACCTGCACAGCAGAACCTCTCCATCCTCAGACCCCACGAGAGAGCTCTGGGAGTTTGGAAAGGGCAGGGCTCTGGCCCAGCGATGCTGTTTCTGGCCTGAGTTCCTTCTGCCTGGGGAGCACCCCTGCTGTAAGTCCCCAGAGTGTGGGGCGCTCCTCTGGGCTGGCAAGGCCTGCAGAGCAGCAGTATCCTCACCTTTGGGAGCGTGTTAGAAAAGCAGGGTCCCAGCCCTCACCCAGCCCCCACATGTGAACCTGTATTTTAACAAGATGCCCAGAGGAGTCAAACATGCACTAAGGCCCCACACAGACTGGCTTCTCCAGAGACTCAGGGGGACGCAGGTATCCCAAGAGCCTGGTCCCTGAGCCACAGAAAGACCCAGCACTTAGCCAGCCCCTCAGGAGCCAGAAAAGCCTCTACTTTGGCCCACTCCAGTACAATTTCTACAAAATGGCCTAAGCCAGTGGTTCTCAACCTGTGGGTCGCGACCCCTTTGTAACAATGAAAATACATCTCGGCTTTAGGAAGGTTGAGAACCACTGGCCTAAGTGATCTCTCAAAAAAGAAAACCAGACAAGAAAGTCATGCCTGGCCTGTGGCTTGCATTTCCAAATGGAATCAGTACCAGGGCTCCTATTCTCAAAGTACACAAGACACCGCAATGCTGGCCACTGGCCCACCTGCCTGTCCCTGCTTCTGGCCCTCGTCTGCCTGCACGAAGCCTGTGCCCTCCTCCTCTTTTCTCAAAAAACACAACAGGCTGGAGACACCCCAGAGCCTGCTGTATCTCTTACACGCCGCCTGAAGAATACCTTTCTGGGTCCCCTCTGAGACAAGTGCCCCAGGATGGGGCCATCTCCATCCCTCCTCAGGAGCTCAGAGTACCCTGCCTATCCATGCTCATACCACAGGGCATCCTGGCAGGCTCCCATCCCAGGGAGACATCTGGGCCTGCCCACAACTTGAGTGTCACCTTTGGCATCCCTGCTCCCTGAGTGTGCACAGCACCCTTGTCATGTGACACACAAATACCCTCAGCAGTCCCACTTGCCCCACAGGGGCCAGCCAAGAGGAAGACAGGACAGGCAAAGGGAGATGGCAGTTCCAGTGCCACCCTGCCACCCTCTCAGAAGAAATGACCCTGCTGGCTAGAGGCCAGGGACAGCCCGAGGCTGCCCAGAGCAAGGTGAGGATGCCACAGAGCGGACGTGGTGGGAAGTGGATGTAGTCACTGATGCATTCAGATCCCTCTGATACCGTCTTCTAAACTGGAGTCTTCATTAGAAGTTCAAATCAAAAAAATATCCAGTGTACTCAGCCCTACTATGAAGCTAATTTAAAGGTTCCATATTAAGACTATAACCCAACTGTAGCATAAGATTATGGGAAGGGAGGGAAGGGGGAAGGTTGGGATTGAGGGAGGTAATTGGTGGGGCCACATCTACAGTGCATCTTGGAAGGGCACAGGCGGAACTTACTGAATGCAGTGTACAAATGCCTCATACAGTAACTAAGGAAATGCCATGAAGGCTGTGTTAAACAGTTTGATGAAAAGATCTCAGATTGTGTGTGAGACCTGCATATAGTACTCCTTGACTGCACTAATGTACGCAGCTATGATTTAACAATTAAAAAAAAAAAGAGGGAGAGAGAGAGAGAGAGAAAGAGAGGCTTAGGGAGTCAATGAGAAAACACATCCAATTGACACCTGACTCCATAGAGGGCCAGATTTTTTTAAAGAGACAAATTTATCCCTCAAGTGGCCCCAGACATCCAAAGAAAACTCCAGAAATTGGCTATAGCCCCAGACCATAACCTGGAGAATCTTCTTAAAACGGCCACTACGGTCTTTTGTAATTGAGATCTGGAGAGAAAGGAGGAAAAAGA
>CAUYRH010052859.1:0-11066 GCA_963574655.1 Perodicticus potto
GTGGTATATGTACACCATGGAATATTACACAGCCTTAAAGAAAGATGGAGACTTTACCTCTTTCATGTTTACATGGATGGAGCTGGAACATATTCTTCTTAGCAAAGTATCTCAAGAATGGAAAAAAAAGTATCCAATGTACTTGCCCCTATATGAAACCAATTTGTAGCTTTCATATGAAAGCTATAACCCAACTATAGCCCAAGAAGAAGGGGAAAGAGGAGATTGAGGGAGGGAATGGTACAGGATGGGTGAAGGGAGGGTAATTTGTGGGAACACAACTGTGGTGCATTTTACAAGGGTACATGTTAAATTTACTAAGTGTAGAGTATAAATGTCTTAACACAATAACAAAGAAAATGCAGTGAAGGCTATGTTAACCAGTTTGATGAAAATATTTCAAATGGTATATAAAACCAGCACTTTGTACTCCATAATTGCATTAATGTACACAACTATGATTTAATAAAAAAAAATGACAGGAAAAGGAAAAGAACTGGGAATCAGTGAACTGTGAAGTATCTCTAATGTATGTGTAATTGAGGTCCATAAAGAGATGGAGTGCAGAGACAGGAAAAATAGTCAAAGAAATAATGAAACTTTTCTAAGTTTGATGAAAATTACAAACCCATAGATTGAAGATGCTCAATGAACCTCATGCGCAAGAAACAGAAAGAAAATTACACCAAAGCATATAAATAACTTAAAACTCATATAAGTGAGAGGATGGCTATGTTAATCAGTTTGCTTTAAGCATTCCTCATTGTATATCAAATCAACATATTGTATCCCATAATTGTACACAATTTAATTAAAAAACTCATGTTAAAAGAAGAATCTTAAAAGTAACTTCAGAGAAAATGACACTTTACAAACAGAGTAAAAAAGATAAAAGACTACAGATAACAGCCATCCCATCATAAATAATGCTGACTGGAAGGAGGTGGTACAACTCCTTTAAAATACTGAAGGAAAAAACATCACAAATCCGGCTTGGCGCCTGTGGCTCAACAGGCTAAGGCGCCAGCCACGTACACATGAGCTGGCAGGTTCAAATCCAGCCCAGGCCTGCCAAACGACAATGATGGCTGCAACCAAGAAATGGCCACGTGTCGTGGCAGGTGCCTGTAGTCCCAGCTACTTGGAAAGCGGAGGTGGGAGACTCCCTTTAGCCCAGAAATTGGAGTTGTGATGCAATAGCACTCTACCCAGGGTGACAGCTTGAGGTTCTGTCTCCAAAAAAAAAAAAATCACAAATTCTATACCCAGAAATACAGTACAAAATTTTAGACCATCAATTACTTCATATTTTCAATCATGGTCGTTCATCATTAAAATAAGAGAAAAACACTTTCTGGGGTATTCAGAATTAAAGAAAAAAATAAAAACTTCAGGGAACTCAAACTTGGTATTAGAAATGAATAAAAGTGAAAGATGAACCATAGATCTTTAATAAGTTCTTAGGTTTTAAAATCTCTATTAGCATTTGCTTTCATTATTTTTTTGCTCAGAAAACTCTAAAACACTATTTGTGAGACGGGTAAGCTGTTTTATTGCTATTTCACTCCATTTTTCTAAACACTTTTGAATTGTTGGGTATTGTAGGAGAGGTTTGTGACTAAATTCATGTCTATTTACATAAGTCAATTAGTAGTCATGCAATCTTGCATACCAAATCTAAGAATTTTTGCAATATTATCAACAAAGTATTATATCATAGAAAAAAGTCAGGGGCTTATATTATTGAAAACTTACCTTCCACACAAAAATTTTTCTGTTTACACAGACAATTTTCAAGTGGTTATAATATGGTAGAGCAATTAAAAAACATTGTCTATTAGAAAAAAATGACAATATACATAACAATACATAATACACATAATCTATAAAATTCATTTCTAGGCACATTATCTGGGATTAAAGAGAAATCATATGATAGAATGATAAAGATTTGCTTTTTAAAAAAATTTTTAGAGGACTGAATAAGGTCATTTTCTTTCTTTTCTTCTTTTTTTTTTTTTTGTGCAGTTTTTAGCCAGGGCTGTGTTTGAACCCACCTCCTCACATACATGGGGCTGGCACCCTACTTTGAGCCACAGGTACCACACCAAGGTCATTTTCTCTTCGGATGACTTACTTGATATTTCTCAAAGCTTCATTGAAATAAAATGTTTTCTAATTGAATAATCCGAAATTTTTTGGTTAATGATTTTTATCTGTGTTTTTGTAAATTATCAGAAAACACTAATATACTCTAAACAACCATCAATCATTAGGAGAACCTGAAATAATTTTATGTGCAAAAAAGTTACTAAATATTTAAAGGTTAAAAATTCAGGAGTAAGCATAATGTAAATCTATTTAAAAAGATAGCTATAAAATTTGACTTCAATGTGTAAAAAAGACTATTAATTCTGTGTCAAAGATTGAATAAAGTCTAAATAAACATACAGGTTCCCTAATATTAACTGATCATAAGCCCAATTCAGAAAGGATATGTATACTTTAAGAGAAACTTCAAAAATGATAAATGAATATTAATATCTGTAAATATTTTATTTCATTTTTAAGTCATATTTTAAAATCTTAATGATGAACTTATAGCTGACCTAAATCTTTCAAAACCCACATATCTTTTTCTATAATTAGTTGTAAAACTTTTGAGAACATAGCAGTAATCTGATGTACATGAAAAGTGAAATCAATTACTAACATTAAATGGCATATTCAGACAAGCTATCTTTATCATATATCTATATTTATCTTCATATAATACCATTTAATGCAACGTTAGGTTTCCTGAGGTTTCTCCTAGGTAAGAGAGATTACCAGAAAATAATCAAAGGAAAGGGAAAACTCAGCTATTTGTTGCTTTCCTGTATTACAGTGTTTTCCTGTTAACCCAACCATTCCATTATTTAAAAAGTTTTCATACCAACCTAAAAATTGTGGTTGTTATGCTCCTGCACTTGATGATGAGGTGCTATAATATTAAGCTATGTGAGCCAGTGTTGCTGTTTTAGAAGTACCTAGGTCAATTGTGAGATGTTTAATTTTTTATTTAAATAGAAAAATATCAGCAAATTACAGCAAGTGGTTAACTCAATTTTATAATTGCCTCACATCTCAATAAAACATTCCAAATAGAATCTAAATAAATCATTTAAAATTATATACAAAATACTATAAAAAGACATTTGTTGTATAGGAGGTGAATGACTGAAAATATAGCACAGGCAGTTCGTATATGATTTTATACACTTTTAAGTGCAAACAGAATATAATGACTTCTAATTTGGGCTGAGTTATAATTTTATATATTTTCAGTAATATTCCTTTATTTCCACTGATAGCAGTATGTGTAACTATTCTATGTTGATGTGAGGCTGGAGAAAATTAAGAACCCCCAATGTAAGCCCTTTTCCTCTTTAGGAGAAAAGCCAGCCGCCTTCAAGGCATGAACTTATTTCAACGTGCCCAGTGATTCTCACCCGACTTCTCAGGAATAGATTCTATAACATATGTTTATTTCTAGCACTCCCCCTATTTCTCTCTCTTGTACTTGATTTCCTGCTGATGTTGGGCGTCCTACCTGGCCCAGTGGAAGCTTCACCCTGTGAAGTAATTGGTGCTGGTGGATGCTCTAACGCTGGTTTACCGCTGGAAGTTGCATCCGGCTTATCACATCCTCAGACTCCGGGGGGAGAAATGCGTTTTTTCTGTTTCCTTCTTATCAGAATAAGACTTGGGGCCACATGATATCAGACCAGAGATTTTACCACCCCTACAAATTCAATTTATTCAATCTATTTTCGACTTAAGCATTCCACATAGCTCTTGACACCTCCTTGCACTTGGTGATAGATAAGGTAGGAAATTCAAGGTACTGTTGATGAAAATAAAACAACAGTCTGCACGAATCCTGCCAAAGAAGTGCGTCCTAACCACGATAAAATATGTACTTTACCTACTCAAGCTTTTCCGAGTGGCTTGTTTACATAAATGATGGAATAAAGCACAGCTGTGTGGGTTCCTAAACATTGTAGATAATTTGCACCCCTGCCCTTTGTCTACACTAGTATTATTGAAGTTTTAAACAAATAAAGTTTCATTTCCTTCTATTCACAAAAGACTGTCACATTCAGACAATGGCACAATTCAGAATTTATCAAGTACGAGGAGATACTAGAAGTTAATGCAACAAAATGGCCTTAGTGTGAGAGTTTGGGAAAATGTCATGAGACTTGGTGGGGTACCTTCACAGTTAAATTTCTATGCCACTACCACATGTGCAGACAAAGGGAAGTGTGGCATTTGTGAATTCAGTCTTGATAGATCTAATGCGTGATCTAGAAAGGGAAACTTCCATGATTTAGACACGTGTGATTCCTTTTTCAGTGTTGCTTTTCTCTTTCATGGTACAACAACTCAAAGCAAAGGACACAGCCATGGAAGCCAACTAAGCACACAGTTCAGGATGGCTTTCTTGAACTCAAAACACATTCAAAAGAAAAATACATGTTTGGGGACGCACGTGGAATACTAGGTCACTTAAGATTAGTGTTTTGTGTTCTCTTCCTTAGAACTCTCTCAGTAAACAGGCTGATGGCTGCAGAATTCATTTGTGATGTTAATGGACTCTGCTCACTTCCCTCTCACCTGGTGTCAGCTGGGAGGGCATTCCTGGGTCAAGCCCCTCCTGAATGACTCCAGGACCCCTCTCTCCAGCCTCATCCTGGCTGCAAGTCAGTCTCTGCCTACTGCCCTTGTGGGTGTCTGGGTATCATCTCAGACCCAGTGTCCCCACACTGAGCTCATTACCTTCCCTAAGAAGAAGTTACTTAAAATAGATCATTAATAGAATTAAGGTGAGAATTAAATGAGACCAGGGGAAACCTAGCACAGTGTCCGGCACTGGGCAAGTTCTTAACCAAATGTGAGTTGATGTTATTGTGAGTAATATTCTTGGATATACGGGGCCTCCTGTGGTCTCTATTTTGTTTAATTTATTATCTTTCCTTGACCACTCAGCCTCAAAAACTTTGGTTTCATTCTCCTGTCATTCTCTAATCAGCCTGTCCTACTGGGCACAAGTTCCCCTACGATATATGGTTTTAGGGTTTCTTTTGCTCTTGTTACTGCTTGCAACCATTTAACCTCTTGCTTCCAATGTTGCTGGACTAATATCCTTCCTCTACTCCCCCCCCTTCCTGTGAACAGAGCTCGTTTCCAACTTGGGAAACACTTCCTGTCTCCTTTGCACCTAGAGCAGAGACATGTGACCCAGTCCTGCCAAAGAGACATGAGAGGACTTCTAGGGAGGGTATTCTTTCCTCTAAAAATTAAATTAAAAAAATAAGTAAACACAAGGAATTTCAAAAATCATTTGGCGATTGGAATCATTCTGTATATACACACAATTTTTAAAAGACTTGCAAGTGGAAACCCCATTGTTTTCTTCATGGATATTGTCATATCTATATGTTCTCCCTGGAACGGCCACAGTCATCCTGATGCTATGCAGGAGAACTTTACTTTTATGGGATGATTGGGAAGAAAGAAAGCATAAGGTCTTAACTTTATTTTATTCTATTCATATTTTTATATACAGCCTGGCATTTGAGCATACAAGTTGGTTATCTACCTAGGACGCACTTTTCTTTTCTTTCACTTGTCCAATATCCTGCTGCCAGATAATATTCCTTCACCGCCTCTTATCACGTCTGGGTCCTGATTAAACACCTTTAAGAGTTTTCAGTTTCTACAGTAATGGTCTCCAAATGGAGTGGGGTGACAGAATAGCCCAATGGAGCATGTCAAGAAACTGTTAGAAATTGTCTACACGTGGGGGTGGTGCCTATGGCTCAAAGGACTAGGGCACTGGCCCCATATACCAGAGGTGGTGGATTCAAACCCGGCCCACTCAAAAAATGCAAAAAATGCAAAAAAAAAAAAAAAGAAGAAGAAGAAAAAGAAATTGAAATTGTCTACATGTAGGAGAAATCAAACTTTACCAATATTTTATATATTGATTGACAATGACTTTCTCACTTGGTTCATTTATCTGATGGTTATAGATTATACAAGAGGGGAAATCATCACTGACAATCAATTGGCCAGGAATCCTCACTTGTTCAACTGCTTTTGGAATATTGTGATGTATGGAAGGTTACCTGTGTCTGGTTAAGTGGATTTGCAGGTTATAGGATTTAAGTTTTTCTACACTAACTTTCAAAAATGGCTTAAAGAAATTATTAAACACTTAAACTATTGAGGAACCATAGGTGAAGATAATATAATTTATACATGCATCCTTTTGCAACCAGGATAGGAGCATCTTGTCAGCCTCACTATAAGGCATTAAAATATGATAACTCATGTCAAATTCATGTATTTGACATGAATTGGCCAGAAACATCATAATAACTGAGGAAACAGTTTAAAATAAGGGTTTAGATCCACTGTTTTCAATTATGACACTACCCCTTGGGAATAAAATACCTTGAGATACTTGCCAATAATAAAAATATATGAATGAAATACATAAAAAATTATATGTACATTTGAGACACAAGCTCAAGATTTTGTGTCACTGGTGGAGATTTCAATGAGAAAATTGGACATGTGTGACCTACTGGACAATGTCTTCTTTCTTGCTACCTAGCAAAATTCTGCCCCTTCTTCAACATCAAGATAATTATTGTAAATAAGTGCTTCTATTTACTGAATACATAATTGTATGTCTGGCACCATGCTAAGTACGAAGACACTAATTTTGTTCAATACTCACAACAACCCTGTAAGCTAAATATTATTCTGCCATTTTTATAGATGAGGAAGCTGAGAGTTGAAAATCTTGCCCAGAGCTGTGATTGACATTTTATTTAAACCTTAACTACTGCTCTAAACTATCTCTTTAGCTTCTCTAACGCCTATGTTTCTCTGGGAGTGGCAAGAAAGAAACCAACAAAAATAAGTAAATAAAATTAAGCATATAGTATACGTTGAAACACTTTCTAATTTAATATTTTTTGTAATCCTGCTAGTCAGTTGGCATTCTACAACTACAATGCCTTCTATCTCATTGGAATCTTTCCTCCTCCTGAAATTTTGATCACAAATGATGTCTACTATTTCTTTGGCAACTAACTGTATCCCTCTTTGTGGCATTTTTGGTTCCTGCTTTTACTCATCAAGGCCAGCTTAATGTAATGCACGGTGCCCAACCTCTAGCCATGGACCAGTAACAGTCCACGTCCTGGGGGGAACCAGACAGGCTAGCAAGCTGGAGCTCCGTCTGTATTCGGTGCCGCCCCCGTCACTCGCATCCCTGCCCGAGCGCCACCTACCGTCAGATCAGGCAGCTCTGGATTCTCCCAGGAGTGTGAACCCTGCTGTAAACCACGCATGGAGGGATCCAGGTGGGGTACTCCACTTGAGAATGTAACTGCCCCCACCCCCAGTCTGTGGAATAATTGTCTTCCACGACACTAGGACACTAGTTCCTGGCACCAAAACGGTTGGGGACCACCAACGTAATGGGAAAACATTGATTTGATTGTCAACTGGCCTTGAATCTTAACTCAGCGCCTCATGCATGAATCAGTTACTACAGGTCAAATAAAACTACTGTTCCTTCATACGCGGGGTGGGTGTCAAAGCCATTCTTCAGGAGGGGAAGCACCGAGCACCTGCTGAACACACGGGGAGTCACAGAATGTCCCTTTCTCCCCTGGGGGGTGGATCTCATCTCTACCCAGACTGCAGCTGTGGATGTTTTACTGGGTTTTGTCTGTCACAATATTCCGGACGTAGGACATGCACTGTGTTGCTCCCAAACTGATGCTGGTTCCTGGAGTCTTCAAATACACAGAGTCTTCTTTTGTTTGCAGTTGGTTGTAGTAAGTGCACAAAATAGACATGCTCGGTTTGTTCCTTTGTGGTTGACTAACACACACTCAGAATGTTTAAGGTTTTCACAGAAATTTTATCTACGTATTTTTTCTTTTTTCTTTCTTTGTTGTTGTTGTTGTTGTTTTTTGGCCAGGGCTGGGCTCAAACCTGCCACCCTCGACATATGGGGCCGGTGCCCTAGTCCTTGAGCCACAGGCGCCACCCTAAGTATTTTTTCTTAATACTACCAACACTATCTCTTTCTTTTATTCCTTCCTTCCTTTTTTCCTTCTTTCTTTCTCTCTCTCTCTTTCATCTTTTTTTTCTTTTTTTGAGATAGAGCCTCACTCTAGTAGCGGTTCTCAACCTATGGGTTTGTGACCCCTTTTTAACAATGAAAATACATTGCGGCATTAGGAAGGTTGAGAGTCACCACGAGTCTAGAGCGTCATGACGTCAGCCTAGCTTGCAGCAACTTCAACCTCTTGGACATGAGCAATCCTCCTGCTTTAGCCTTCCAAGTAGCTGGGCCAACAAGAACCTACCACAACACCTGGCTAATTTTTTTATTTTTGGAAGAGACAGGGGTCTCACTCTTGCTTAAGCTGGTTTTGAACTCCTGAGCTCCAGCAATCCTCCTGTCTCCGCCTCCCAGAGTGCTAGAATTATAGGTGTGAGCCACTGAGTCCAGCGTTATAAATAATATTTCTAAAAGATAAAGTTCTCAATTAGAATAGAGCATTCTGGAGATGAATAACTAAACTACCTTTTTTGAATTAATGGCAGACTGTTTACTTGGCTGCTGTCAGACCATCCTGTGCTATAATTGTGAGATACACTGTAGGTATCTTTAAATTGTGCCGACTTCTCCTTGGGTAATTTTTATTCAATATCCTGGGTTTATAACATGCTTGTGATCTACATAATTTAAAGTCACTTTGCCAACAAGAAAACAGTTTTTATTGGCAAAGGGTACTGGAAAAGGGTAAAAGGGTTTATTCTGTCCTCTAAAATATAGCGATCTAGTGTTCATATTCTTCAAAGGATAGATTTGAAATATGCTATACAGCTTAAATTAGTCTTTTTCACTTTACTGTTCTGGCTGTATCAAATGGGGGGGTGGATTCTATGTTGCAAAACAAAATGAATTCAATGGCAAGAGGGCATTCTAGTCAAGATACTCTGCTTTTTTATATTGTGGCTTTGGCTTTCAAGTTGTGAGCAACTTCCTTGAACAGCTGGAACCTCTATGTTAAGTTAAACGAAAGAAAAAAAGGAAGCATACTCTGGTTTTTTCAAGGCAAGGGCCAATTTGATGCCATTAAACAATTTTAATATGATTTCTTTGGAAACTGAGTACTTCACAAGTTCTCTTTCATATGGGTGATTGTAAGACAAGAGTAATCAATGTAGCTGTGGTATCTGTAAAGTTATGCAAGAATCTACATGCTTTCCTGAGAGTTGCACATTATACAGAGTTCCCTTTTCCCACTCAAAGGCATATCTGTCAATTTCGGAGGTTTGTGGGAGAAACTTGTGGGAGTCAGAAAAGTAGAACATCAAGAAACTAACATTTCCTGGTTCTTCTGGTTGGTAAGGACATCTTCTACTTATGAACAACTTTTGTTCTTTGTCAGTCTTGATATATAAGTAATATAAGTAAACCAAAGCATTATGACGTCTGAGATGGGCCTTGGTAGAATAATAATTCAGTAGTTGAATTTACTTTACTAGCAACATTTCAATTTTAACAATGTCCATACTTAGTGAATTCTTCCATTAGAGAGAATCATCATTTTTCCTTCAAAATATTTCTTTAAAGGGTTAAATATAATGAAGAGTTGTTGTTGTTTTGTGTGTGTATGTGTGTATGAGAGAGAGAAAGAATGTGAGAAACAAGTTCATGGAAGCATAGAGTCCAAGAGTCCACACCAAGAGTTCATCCACTGTGGACTATACCTCGATTAGCACCACCAATAAATGAAATATTGTTTCTCATGTTGCAGAAAACTAGAACGATTTAATAATAACATCTAAACTTAATAGGGAGTTTTATATCTCCTCCTCTTAGGTATTTAATTTAAAAATAATTGCTCTGAAGTCTCAGGATTTAGAACGATCAACAGAGCACCAGTTCCCATCCTAGTCGAAGCTTCCTGCTTTCAGAGTGGGCTGAGAATGTTTGTTGGAATGTAGTGCCCCTGTTAAGTGCTTGTTTTCCCTGCTGAATATTGTGCATGATGCTACATTTCAGCTATTAGTTATCCCCAAGGAAAAAGAAGCAAGCAAAGACTATGAATAAATAAATGTTCAGCAGCTTGCATGCCCAAATTTTGTTATCATTTTTGCAATGACAACAGTAGATATTTTTCAAGCTTTCTATAGGGAGATTTTGCAACTGTTGGCATAATGTTTTGCCACTGTTTCTTGTAGGGTCTGAACTTATGTTCCGCCTTAAATAATGACAGTGCATTTCATAAATTGATCTTAAAGATATAATTCTCTAAATGGAATTCACTAGTTGTGTACTCGAAGAAAATTTACACAAATAAAATTAAGAGCAATAATATTTATCATGTTCTTATTTATTTTCTAATTGCTTTGTTTTTATATTTTGTTCCTCTACAAATCACATTGCATACTATTGCTTTAAATTAATCTTTAAAGCTTAGTTTTTATTTAAAATTCAATTTCATTTCATTTTTCCAGTTCCTTTAACACTTTATTTCCTTCAAAGGAACTGTATTTATTTGCAGATACCAAAATTGTGGTGGAAGTATTCAACACTTTTCATTGTGTGCTTCCAAATGTACAAATATTATAGAGATATATTTTTATTACTTATTGACAAAAATTTATAATACATTTCAAGTATAATCAAAATTACAAAACAGTATGCTTTAATGAGGGGGAAATTTAATGTTAGCATCTGAACAAGCCTGTGTGCTAGAATCCCAGTTCTGTAGTTCCATTGGGATCACACTTACGGTGCATCTTACAAGGGTACAAGTGAAAATTACTAAAGGTAGAAAATAAATGTCTTCATATAGTGATTAAAAGGCCATGTAGGCTATGTTAAATAGTTCAATGAAAATATTTCAGATTTTATATAAAGTCAGCACATTGTGCCCCATGATTGCACCAATGTACACAATTATGATTTAATAAAAATT
>CAUYRH010052861.1:0-14418 GCA_963574655.1 Perodicticus potto
ACCCACAGCCAATATCATATTGAATGGAGTTAAGTTGAAATCATTTCCACTTAGATCAGGAACTAGGCAAGGTTGCCCATTGTCTCCACTGCTCTTTAACTTTGTAATGGAAGTTTTAGCCATTGTAATTAGGGAAGAAAAAACAATCAAGGGTATCCATGTGGGGTCAGAAAAGATCAAACTTTCACTTTTCACAGATGATATGATTGTATAGCTGGAAAACACCAGGGATTCTACTACAAAACTCTTAGAAGTGATCAAGGAATACAGCAGTGTTTCAGGTTATAAAATCAACACTCATAAATCTGTAGCCTTTATATACCAACAATAGCCAAGCTGAAAAAACAGTCAAGGACTCTATTCCCTTCACAGTAGTGTCAAAGAAGATGAAATATTTGGGAGTTTACCTAACAAAGGACATGAAATATCTCTACAAAGAGAACTACAAAACTCTAAGAAAAGAAACAGCTGAAAATGTTAACAAGTGGAAAAACATCCCATGCTCATGGCTGGGAAGAATCAACATTGTTAAAATGTCCATACTACCTAAAGCAATATAAAATTTTTGTGCAATCCCTATTAAAGCTCCATTGTCATACTTTAAAGATCTTGAAAAAATAATACATTTTTTTATATGGAATCAGAAAAAACCTCGAATAGCCAAGACATTACTCAGAAGTAAAAACAAAGCAGGAGGAATTATGCTACCAGACCTCAGACTATACTACAAAGCGATAGTGAACAAAACAGCATGGTACTGGCACAAAAACAGAGAGGTAGATGTATGGAACAGAATAGAGAACCAAGAGATGAACCCAGCTACCTACTATTATTTGATCTTTGACAAGCCAATTAAAAACATTCAGTGGGGAAAAGATTCCCTATCTAGCAGATGGTGCTGGGTGAACTGGATGGCAACCTGTAGAAGACTGAAACTAGACCCACACCTTTCACCATTCAGTAAGATAGACTCTCACTGGATTAAAGATTTAAACTTAAGACATGAAACTATCATTGCTTTTTTTTTTTTTTTTGAGACAGAGCCTCAAGCTGTCACCCTGCGTAGAGTGCTGTGGCATCACAGCTCACAGCAACCTCCAACTCCTGGACTCAAGCGAGTCTCCTGCCTCTGCCCCCCAAGTAGCTGGGACTACAGGCGCCCACCACAATGCCAGCTATTTTTTGGTTGCAGCAGTCATTGTTGTTTGGTGGGCCCAGGCTGGATTAGAACCCGCCAGCTCAGGTGTATGTGGCTGGCACCTTAGCCGCTTGAGCCACAAGCGCTGAGCCAAGACATGAAACTATAAAAATACTAGAAGAAAGTGCAGGAAAAACTCTTAAAGGAATCGGCCTGGGCAAATATTTAATGAGAAGGACTCCCCAGGCAATTGAGGCAGCATCAAAAATACACTGGGACCTGATCAAACTAAAAAGCTTCTGCACAGCCAAGAACACAGTAAGTAAAGCAAGCAGACAGTCCTCAGAATGGGAGAAGATATTTGTAGGTTATGCCTCCAACAAAGGTTTAATAACCAGAATTCACAGAGAACTCAAACATATTGGCAAGAAAAGAACAAGTGATCCCATCTCAGGGTGGGCAAAGGACTTGAAGAGAAACTTCTCTGAAGAAGACAGGCACATGGCCTACAGACACATGGAAAAATGCTCATCATCCTTAATCGTCAGAGAAATGCAAATCAAAACTACTTTGAGATATCATCTAACTCTAGTAAGATTAGCCCACATCACAAAATACCAAAACCATAGATGTTGGCATGGATGTGGAGAAAAGGGAACACTTCTACATTGCTAGTGGGAATGCAAACTAATACGTTCCTTTTGGAAAGATGTTTGGAGAATACTTGAGATCTAAAAATAGACGTGCCATTCAATCCTATAATTCCTCTACTAGAAGACCAAAAATCACATTATAACAAAGATATTTGTATCAGAATGTTTATTGCAGGCCAATTCGTAATTGCTAAGTCATGGAAGAAGCCCAAGTGCCCATTGACCCACGAATGGATTAATAAATTGTGGTACATGTACACCATGGAATATTATGCAGCCTTAAAAAAAGATGGAGACTTTACCTCTTTCATGTTTACATGGATGAAGCTGAAACATATTCTTCTTAGCACAGTATCTCAAGAATGTTAGAAAAAGTATCCAATGTACTCAGCCCTACTATGAAGCTAATTTAAAGGTTTCATATGAAGGCTATAACCCAACTATAGCACAAGAATATGGGAAGGGAGGGGAGGGGGGAGGTTGGGGTGGAAGGAGGTTAATTGGTGGGGCCACACCTATGGTGCATCTTAGAAGGGTACAGGTGAAACTTCCTAAATGCAGAATACAAATGTCTTCATACAATAACTAAGAAAATGCCATGAAGGGTATGTTAAACAGTTTGATGAAAACATTTCAGATTGTATATGAAACCAGCACAATGTATGCAGCACATTGTACCCCTTGATTGCACTAATGTATGCAGCTATCATTTAATAAAAAATAAATAAATAAATAAATAAATAAAGCCTGAAAAAATTCAAACAAATTGAAATCCTATCAAGTATTCCTCTGAAAAGAACTAGCTAATCAATAATAAGAGAAATGTTAGAAACTATACAAACACATAGAAATTGAAACTATGCAAACACATGCTCCTGAATGACCAGTGGGTCAATAAAGAGATTAAGAAGAAAATTCAAAAATATCTCAAAACAAATGAAAATTAGAATACAACATATCAAAACCTACAGGATATAGTAACAGCAGTAACAAGACAAAAGTGTGGGGCAGTGCCTGTGGCTCAAAGGAGTAGGGCGCCAGTCCCATATACCAGAGGTGATGGGTTCAAACCTGGCCCAAGCCAAAAACTGCCACACAAAAAAAAAAAAAAAAGAAAGAAAAGAAAAGAAAAAAGTGTGTATCAATAAGATCCTATATCAAAAAAGTAGAAAAGCTTCAAATAGACAACCTAATGATACATCTCAAAGAACCAAAAAAAAAAAGGAGCAAATCAAACCCAAAATTGGAAGAAATAACACAGATCAGAGCAGAAATAAATGAAATTGAACAAAATAAAAGATCAATGAAACAAAAAGTTCGCTTTTTGAAAAGACAAATAAAATTGACATACCTGTAACCAGATTGAAGGAAAAAAAGACTCAAAGAAATCAAATCAGAGACAAAAAAGGAGATATTACAACTGACATTGCAGAAATCCAAATGATCATTAGGGACTCTATGAGCAACTACATGCCAATAAATCAGATGTAGAAAAAAAAATGGACAAATTCATGGACACACAAAACTTACCATAACTGAACCAGGAAAAAAATCCAAAACCTGAGTAAAGCAAACAAGCAAGCAGAAAATAGCAATAATAAAAAGTCTCCAATCAAAGATAAGCTTAGGACCCAATAGCTTCACTGCTGAATTCTGCCAAGCGTTCAAAGAAAAACTAATATATATCCTATTTAAACTATTCTAAAAAAAAATTGAGGAGGAGGGAATACTCTCAAACTCATTCTGTGAGGCCTGTAACACCCTGATACAAATACAAGACAAAGAAACAATAAAAAAGGACAATATTTTTGATAAACATAGAAGGAAAATTCCTCTCAACAAAATAAGAGCAAACCAAATTCAACAACACATTAAAAAGATTACTCATCATGATCAAATTATTTTTATTCCAGGAACGCAAGGAGGTTTAACATATGCAAATCAATTAATGTGATATATCACATCAACAGAACAAAGGACAAAAACCATATAATCATTTTAATTGATGCTGAAAAGGGATTCAATGAAATTCAACATTCCTCCATGATAAAAACTCTCAAGACACTAGGTAGAGTGTTTATATGACAGACCCACAGCTAGGAACATACTAAACAGGGAAAAATTAAAAGACTTTCCTCTCAGATCTGGAACAAGACAGAAGAAAAGAAGTAACATAGATCAGAGCAGAAATGAGGCCTGTGAGGCCTCATTTACCTCTGTTACTCAAAATAGTACTGAAACTTCTACCTGGAGAATTCAGACAAGAGAAAGAAATAAAAGACATTTAAATTGAAAAAGAGAAAGTCAAATTATCTTCATTTGTAGATAATATGATCTTATATCTAAAGAAACCTAAAGACTCCACAAAATACTCATAGAACTGACAAATTCAGTACAGAAACAAGGTACAAATCAACATATGAAAATCTGTATTGGCTCAGCACCTGTAGCTCAGCAGCTAGGGCACCAGCCACATATCCTGGAGCTGGCAGATTCAAATCCAGCCCGGGCCTGCCAAACAACAATGACAACTACAACCAAAAAATAGCCAAGAGTTGTGGCAGACACCTGTAGTCCCAGCTACTTGGGAGGCTAAGGCAAGAGAATTGCTTAAGCCCAAGCTTTGGAGGCTGCTATGAGCTGTGACATCACAGCACTCTACCCAAGGTGACATCTTGAGACTGTCTCAAAAAAAAAGAAACAATAAAGAAAATAAGTATCATTTCTACATGCCAACAGTAAATAATCTGAAAATGAAAACAAGAAAATAATCCCATTTACAACAGCTATAAATAAGATTCCTAGGAATAAACTTAACCAAAGAAATGAAAAATCTCTTTAAGGAAAACAATAAAATAGTGATGAAAGAAATTGAATAAGAAACACATAATAGAAAGATATTTCACGTTCATGGATTGGAAGAATCAATATTGTTAAAATGCCCATACTAACCAAAGCAATCTACAGATTCAGTGCAATCCCCCATCAAAATACCAATGACATTCTTCACAGAAATAGAAAAAATTTTTAAATTTATATGAAACCACAATTGACCCAGAAAACCCAAAGTCATCCTGAACAAAAAGAACAAAACCATGGGGAGCACCTGTGGCTCAGTGAGTAGGGCACTGGCCCCGTATACCAAAGGTGGTGAGTTCAAACCCGGCCCCAGCAAAACTGCAACAACAACAACAAAAAGGTGGGCACTGTGGCGGGCGCCGGTAGTCCTAGCTACTTGGGAGGCTGAGGCAAGAGAATCGCCTAAGCCCAAAAGCTGGAGGTTGCTGTGAGCTGTGACACCACAGCATTTACCAAGGGCAACAAAGAAAGACTCTGTCTCTTTAAAAAAAAAGAAAGAAAGAAAGAAAGAAAGAACAAAACGAGAGGAATCACATTAACCAGACTTCAAGTTATATTACAAAGCATGGTACTGGCATAAAGTAAACATATAGACCAATAGAACAGAACAGAGAACCCAGAAATAAATCCACACATTAATAGTGAACTTATCTTCAACAAAGGGTTCAAGAATACATAGCAAGGAAAAGACAAATCTCTTCAATAAATGGTATAGGGAAAATTGTATATCCATATGCAAAAGAATGAAACTAGACTTTTATCTCTCACAACATACAAAAATCCAGTAAAAATGGATTAAAGACTTAAATCTAAAACCTATAACTATAAAACTACTAAAGAAAACATTGAAGAAATGCTTCAAGACATTGGTCTAGGTAAAGACTTCTTGAGTAACACCCCCAAAGTACAGGTAACCAAAGCAAATTGGACAAATGGAATCACATCAAGCTAAAACCTCCTGCACAACAAAGGAAACAACCAACAAAGGAAAAAGACAAACCACAGAATGGAGAAAATATTCAAAAACTATAAGTCTGACAAGGGACTAATAACAGAATACATAAAGAGCTCGAACAACTCAATAGGAAAAATAATAATAATAATAATCCAATTTAGAAAAAGGCATAAGCTCTAAACAGACATTTCTCAAAAAAAGACATACAGATAGCCAACAGGTATATGAAAAAATGCTCAACATCATTTGTTATTAAAGAAATGCAAATCAAAACTACAATGAGACGCCATCTCACAGGCTGGGCACCTGTTGCATAGGTTAGGGAAGTGGCCATGTGCTCCGGGGCTGGTGAGTTAAAATCCAGCCAGGGCCTGCTAAACAAAATTAAAAAAGAAAAGAAAAGAAAAAAGCAAAAAGAAATATCATCTCACCTAGTTAAATGGCATTTATCAAGAAAACAGGCAGGCTGGGCGCCAGCCACATACACCAAGGCTGGTGAGTTTGAACCTGGCCCAGGCCTGCTAAACAAAGACAACTACAACAAAAAAAAATAGCCAGGCGTGTCGTGGGTTCTTGTAGTCCCAGCTATTTAGGAGGCTGAGGCAAGAATATTGCGTAAGCCCAAGAGTTTGAGGCTGCTGTCAGCTGTGATGTCACAGCACTCTACCGAGGGAAACATAGTGGAGAATCTGTCTCAAAAAAAAGACAAGGACGACAGGCAGCACCAAATGCTGGCAACGAAGTGGACAAAGATGAAACCCTCATAACACTATTGGTAGGAATGTAAATTAGTGTAATTACTGTGAAGACCAGTATGGTGGCTCCTCAAAACACGAGAAATAGAACTATTATATGACCCAACAACCCCCTGCTGGGTATATATCCACAGGAAAGGAATTCAGTGTATTGAAAACATACATACTCCCATATTTATTGCAGCACTATTTACACTAGCCAAGATTTGAAATCAACCTAAATGTTCATCAACATATAAACGGATAAAGAAACTGTGGTGTACATAAACAACAGAATGTTACATAGCCACAAAAAGAATGAAATCCTGCCATTTGAAACAATATGAATGGAAATGGAGATCATTATGTTAAGTGATAATAAGCCAAGCAATGAAAGACAAACTGCGCATGTTCTTCCTTGTATGTGGGAGCTACAATTAAAAATAATTCATCACTTGGAGACAGAGAGTTAAATGATGGGTGGAAAAGTAGCAGTGAAGGGAGGATAAAGCAGGGATGGTTAATGGGTGCAAAATAGTTAGATAGATAAAATGAACAATCTGTGCCAGCATAACAAAGCAACTATAATCAACAATAAGTTAGAGCATATACTTCAGAATCAAAGATTAAATTTGGAATGTTCTAACACAAAGAAATGATAAATGACTGAGATAATTGATAACCCAATTACCCTGATTTGATTAATTCACATTGTATGCCTATTATCAAAACATCACAGGTATCCTATAAAAGATATACAACTATTATGTAATCATAAAAATTCTTTTTTTTAAGAAGCCAAAAAATTAATTTTACTGAATAATGAAGTTCATTCAGAGCTTAAATGTATCATAAGAACATTTTGGATTATAACAGTTGAAAGATCAATAGCTGATTGTAAGGAAGAAAGTAGCTTCTACCTTCAATATAGGAAAAAAAAAAAATCTAATTGCTACAGGTGTCTTGCTAAATTCCCAAAACAAGGCCTAGCCAAGTTTACTATTTAGTCTTTTTCTTTTTTAAAGAATGAAATGTCAGATTCAATGTGTGTACACTGATTATAACTAATAACAGCTTGAAAAAATTATGAAACCATAATCATTCTTTTTAAGTCTATAAATCATTAGGATCTGTAGGGCTGCTTCAAAAGGCCTATATGTATAACCAGAATTCTGAAGGATAGAAGAGAAGGGAGGGTCAGAAAAAAACATCTTGAAGGGGTGGCACCTGTGTCTCAAGGAGTACGGTGCCAGCCCCATATACTAGACATGGTGGGTTCAAACCTGGCCCCAGCCAAAAAAAAAAAAAAAAATCTTAAGAAATAATGACCAAATTTTTTCCAAATTCAATGATATGTACATCCCTACGCATCCACAAAGCAAACTCAAACCAGAGATTGCAAGAAAACTATAAACCAATTATCACTCATAAACACACATGCAAAAATTATTTACAAAATATTAGCAAACTTAAACCAACAATATATAAAAAAAAAATTATATATTATAACCAAGTGGAATTCATCCCAAGAATGTAATTCCTACTTTAACAAACAAAAACCAACCAATCACTATATTAACTGACTAAATAATAACTTTAAGATCAAGTTATAGATCTTAGATGCAGAAAAGCACTTGACAAGATATAACACCTATTCCTATTAGAAACTCTCAGCATACTAAGAAGATAAGAAAACTTCCTCAACAAATAAAGAACATTTGTGATAAATATATAGCAACCATCATACTTCATGGTGGAAAACCAAATGCTTCCTGCCTAAGATCACAAATAAGGAACATCCATTCACTCTCCCATTTCTATTCTACATTGCACTGGTGATCCTAGCCAGTGCAATAAAGCAAGAAAAAGAAATTAATTAAAGGAATCCAGCTTAGAAAGAAAGAAGTAAAGCTAAAGATTTATCCACAGAATTTGTGACACTTATGTAGAAATCTTATTAAATTCTATTAAAAAACACAGCAGAATAGGCCTGACATGATGAGTTATATCTGTTATCCCAGCATTTTGGAATGTCAACCTGGGAGGATCACTTGAAGCCAGGAGTTCAAGACCAGCCTGGGCAACATGGCAGGACCCCCATCTACACAAAACAAATCAGCCAACCTTGGTGGTTTGTGCCTATACTCCTAGCTACTCAAGAGATTGAGGCAGGAGGATCACTTGAGCCCAGAAGTTAAGGTTTCAGTGAACTATGATCATGCCATCGCACCCCAGCCTGGGCAACAAGCAAGACTCTGTCTTGAAAAATAATTTTACCAAATTCTCAGGATGGAATATCAACACAATAAAATCAATCAAATGTCTATGTACTGTCAATGAACAACTGGAAATTAACATTTTTAAAGATAGCATTTACCACACAATCAAAAAGAATGAAATACCTAAGTATAAATATGAGCAATGATTTGCAAGATCTATACACTGGAAACCATAAAACACTGTTCACAGCAGTTAAAGGACCTTAATAAATGGGCATACTAGAATTCTTGCTGCTTTTACTTACAATTTCTTAATTGATACCATGATTTGACACCTTTCCACATATTTATGTGCCATCGATATTTTCTTTTTCATAAATAGCCTATTTGTATCCTTTACCAAATTTTTTAATTTTTAAATTCAGATTATCTTTTTTTTTTTGAGACAGAGTCTCACTTTGTCACCCTCAGTAGAGTGCCATGGCGTCATAGCACACAGCACCCTCTCACTTTTGGGCTCAAGCCATCCTCTTGTCTCAGCCTCTTGAGTAGCTGGAATTATAGGCACCCACCACAATGCCTGGTTATTTTTTAGAGAGGGGATCTCACTGTTGCTTAAGCTGGTCTCAAACCCATAAGCTTGGGCAATCCACCTGCCTTAGCCTCCCACCTGCCTCGGCCTCACAGAGTGCTAGGATAACAGGACTGAGCCACAGCACCTAGCCAAATTATGTTTACTTTATTGATATTTTATAGATCTTAAATACTCTAAATACTAATCCACTGTTTGTTACATATCCTATAAATATTTTTTCTCAGTTCCAAAGAACATATTGTCTTTTCATTCTACTCATGGTATCTTAAGTTTTATAATAGCTCTATTTCTGCACTTGTCATGTTTCAATATTTACTTTTTTTTTAATCATTTCTTTTAGACAGAATTTCCCTATATCACCCTCGGTAGAGTTCCGTGGCATCACAGCTCACAGCAACCTCAAACTCTTGGGCTTAAGTGATTCTCTTGCCTCAGTCTCCCACCACAACACCTGGCTATTTTTTATTGCAGGTGTCATTGTTGTTTAGCTGGCCCAGGCTGGATTCAAACCTGCCAACCTTGGTGTATGTGGCTGGAGCCGTAACCACTGTGTTACAGGCGCTGAGCCCCCTTTTTTTAATCTTACTAAGGTTTTTGCTACTTCATAGTCATAAGTGTACTCTCCCATATCTTTTCCTAATATTTTTACTTTTTGACTTTTAGGCTTGGACTTTTTTCTGAGTGATATGATGTAAGAATTTAACTCCATGCCCTTCCACTAGGTAGCCAAGTGTCCCAACACAACTTATTTAATACACCATCCCTTTTCCTCTACAATGGTTTGAGATGACATTGTTATCACAGACTAAATTCTCTTATACACTGAGTCTTCTTCTGGACTTGTGGTTCAGTCTTACCAATCTTGTGGCTGACAACGGCAACATTACCTGCTTTAATGGTAGTACACAAAAGTATCATGCTATCTATTAAGTAAGTCCAACTCTTCGATCTGTTTCAAAATTATTTAGCTATTCTTGTATGAGAATCTACTTGCTAAATGCTACAAGGAATAGACGAAATCGGATTATGATAGATTTGCAAGTAAACTTTAAAATATTTTTTACAAATTACATTATTTCTCCTGTCAACTAAAACAACTATCTTTTCCTCATTGCTGGGTACATGTCTTCTACATTATTTAGTGTGAATTATGTCCTACATTCAATAGGAAATATGGATGAAAGAATATAGTCATGTTTAAATGCATATTGAGAATATAAATCAAGAGACAACCTCTTTGCACCTATTATTCCCCGTAAAAAGGCATGGCTAAAAGGGCTTTAAATGTAGCTACTGAAAAATACTTCATATACTTTTGGTTGGTGGACTTTATACCAGTTAAAAAGAATAGCAGGGTTTAACCTAATTATGGGAAAAGTACATGTTAGAATTTTTTAATACTTCCCTCACTTTCAGAGTTATAAAGAAACATTAATATCAATGAAATACATATTAGGTATTATCTCAATAAATCATATTTTCTTCCACCTTGCCCCTTTATCAAAAACATATATTAAAAATTAATATTTATTTAGGCATTTTTTAAATAATTGACTCTCTAGTACCACAATTAAACAACTAGGACATATATGATTAAAAGGAAACCTTGAATATATCTGAGTAAAGGCTTTAAGATTTTTTTTAACTATAATAATTTATTTTCTATGACTTCAAAATATTAAGAGTCAGCTGGCTATGGTAGCTCATAGCTATAATCCCAGCACTTTGGGAAAACAAGGCATGAGGTTTGTTTGTTCAAGGCTGGGAGTTCAAAAGCAGCCTGAGCAACACAGATAGACCTCTTCTCTTCAAAAAACTAAAAAATTAGCTGGGTGTGGTGGCATGCACCTGCAGTCCTAGCAAATGGAGAGGCCAGGAGTTTAAGGCTACACTGGGCTATGATTGCACCCCTGCACTCTAGCCAAGGCAACAGAGCAAGACTCTGTCTTCAATACACACACACACACACATAAACACATATCACACACACCACATAAATAAGAAAGAGTCAAACAAAGTGATTCCTATAATGTTGTCATCACAATTTTGAAGTCAACATATTAAAGTACTTTCTTCCAGGCATGCTGAGTACAGAGTACTCAGAGAGAGAGATGATATTAAAGCCTATGTTTTAATATTGTTAGGCATGTTAACAGTATAGTAGCTATGTTTAGCAAACACACAGATATTTACAAAACTATTTAAGGGTAAAATATGTCGAGGATTTGCTTTAAAAACTATAGGAAAAAATTAAGATGCATGAGATAGATGAAAAACAAAATATTATTAGTTATTGGAACTGGATGACAGGTTCATAAGGGTTATTCTAAGAACTTCTCAAAATTAAAAATTAAGAACACTGGGCTACAATGTGTACTTTTAAAGTTTCATAATAAAATGACCCAAACTCAATACTTAGCAACAGCAAAAGCAACTCTATAATCAACTAGAAAACCAAAAATTAACTCTGATCTCCTTTCTGCTTTAATCCATAATACTCATTCTATTTGGAGCTTTAACAAGTGTACAAAATGTTCCAAGATCACAGAACAAAGTGTGTCTTCCTCTGAAAGGCATGCTACTGCTGGAGTGTAACCAATAGCATCAGCTTTCTGTGGATCAAAACAGCCTTCAAACACTGCATGCACTAAAGACCAAAGACCCAAGGAAAGTCAGGAAGAACAAAGTGGTTACCAGGGAGGAATTCTGCCAGCTGAGAGCTTGCCCTTCTGCCCTTCACGCAAGAGTCTGTTTGCAACTGAGACTGGGTTCTTGATTCCTATAAAATAAAATTGGCATAAAAAGAAGTCAGAAATGTCCTCAAGTTTCCCACTTAGTTTTGTGGTTGTTTCTATAAAACTACTTTAATGTATATTGAAAATTCTTTTTTAAAGTACCAAATAATACTAATGAAAATACTTAATAATCGTGAACAATAAGAGTCGAATAAAAAAATGTATAAATACCTAGCAGATGCAAGACAAGAACAAATATAAAATGTATATTCTCATGTTTTGCCATGTGCTACAGCAACAAACACTGAATTTGAAATAGTGCATATTTAAATTAGGTCCCTTCTTAATACATTACAGAATAGAATAGAAAAAATGAACTAAAAATGTAGTACTTCCCTACTCTCAAAACTAAAGACATGCTCCGAGCATTTACTGACCACAAAACCATGAATTTCCTTTGAAGAATAAACATGATTATAAACCACTTCAAATTGACCTTGGAGAGAATAATTAAGGGGAAAGATAAGCCAAAACTTTAAATGCCACCTACGCAAAAGACAGAATAGAGAAAAATTCCTTTAAATTGAGTAAGAAGGGAGAGAAGAGGCCAAGTATGTACAAGATTGTAACCTAAAATGTGATTCAGACTGTTTCCAGGAAACTAACCAGAAGGCAAAAATGAGATGACAGTGCTTCTCTGACAGGACAGCATTAGTGTGATTGTGAGGCTGACAACGGCAACAGTGAACATGACGATGATGACGGCAGCAGGCAACGAAAGTAATTAGTACCTGCTATGCACCAGGCCCAGTGCCAAAGTCTTAAATGTATCCAATGACTTAACTGAGCCCTCAACTCTTACTACATACCAACACTTAATGAGTTCTGATCAATGAGGAAATTTTACATAAAAGGTTAAATTGCCTGCCCAAGATTACAGGACTGAGATGTTAACACAGAGGCAGCTAATACCAGAGACCATGTCCTTAACCACTAATCTATGGGATGCCTCTCAGGACACTATTAATACCAAAAACAAACACATGAATGTCAGCAGTGGGATATAAAAAGACTATAAAAACTTAAATTAAGGCAACTACATTGACTAAGCAAAAGCAATTATAGAAATATCTTTGTCATAATGTGATTTTTGGTCTTTTGGATATATACCTAGCATAGGAATTATAGGATCAAATGGCATTTGTACCAGAATGTTTTTTGCAGCCCAATTCAAAATTGCTAAGTCATGGAAGAAGCCCAAGTGCTCATCGACCCACGAATGGATTAATAAATTGTGGTATATGCACCACAACAAGACTAGCTCTACAGGAAATACTTCAACCTGTTCTATACACTAACCATCACAATGGATCAACAGCAAAGTAAGAACTCAGAAATTAAAGGACAGAACCTAACTTTCACACTGATGCAAAAGATAAAACTGAGCAATGGACTCTCACAAAATAAGATCAATCGAACACTACCACATTTATCAATTATCAATAAATGTTAATGGCTTGAATTCCCCACTACAGACACAGATTGACTGACCAGACTAAAAAACACAAGCCATCCAGGGCGGTGCCTGCAGCTCAAAGGAGTAGGGCGCTGGCCCCATATGGCGGAGGAGGCGGGTTCAAACTCAGCCCTGGCCAAAAACTGCAAAAACAAAATACACAAGCCATCCATTTGCTGTCTGCAGAAACATACCTAGCTTTAAAAGACAAATTAAAACTCCAAGTTAAGGGCTGGAAGACAAAATTTTTCAGGCAAATGGAATTCAGAACAAAAGAGGAGTTGCAATCTTATTTTCAGATACATATGGATTTAAAGCAACTAAAGTCAAAAAAGATAAAGATGGTCACCTTATATTGGTCAAGGGAAAAATACAACAAGAAGACGTTTCAATTCTAAATATTTATGCACCAAATTTAAATGCTCCTAGATTCTTAAAACAGACTTTACTCAGTCTGAGCAATATGATATTCTATAATACCATAATAACAGGGGACTTTAACACTCCTCTTACAGAGCTGGACAGATCTTCTACACAGAAATTAAACAAGGATATAAGAGGCTTAAATCAGACCCTAGAACAACTGTGCTTGATAAAACGCATATAGAACACTCCATCCCAAAGATAAAGAATACACATTCTTCTCATCGGCCCATGGAACATTCTCCAAAATTGATCATATCCTATGACACAAAACAAACCTCAACAGAATCAAAAGAATTGAAATTTTACCTTGTATTTTCTCAGACTACAAAGCACGAAAGGTGGAACTCAATTCCAACAAAAACGTTCAACCCCACACAAAGGCATGGAAATTAAACAACCTTCTGTTGAATGACAGTTGGGTACAGGAAGAAATAAAACAGGAAATCATTAACTACTTTGAGCGTAACAACAATGAAGACACAAGCTACCAAAATCTGTGGGTTACTGCAAAAGCAGTTCTGAGGGGAAAATTTATCGCTTTAGACGCCTACATTCAAAAAACAGAAAGAGAGCGCATCAACAAACTCA
>CAUYRH010052868.1:0-27623 GCA_963574655.1 Perodicticus potto
CTGGGTTTTAGCCTTCATATGAAAGCCATGTAGATTAACTTTAAGTGGAAAACACCCAGATAGATTCTTTTTAGTTTATATGTTTAGCTTTTGTAATCTAGTTTTGCTCCTTTAATTAGAAACTATGATATTTTCTTTTACCTTTTCCCTCTTTTCCTCCCTCCCTTTTTTTTATTCATTCACGTAATTCGCATCCATGGGACCTGTGTTCTGAGGATGCCCTGCTTTATGCTCTGAACTGAGTCCTTACCTTCATGGAGCTTACGTTCCAGCGAGGCCACCAAAGAGAGAAACATCAGTCTATCAGAATCATTGGCTTCTGACAAATGTTATAAAGAACACAAATAATATGATGTCAGGGGATAAAAAAGGTCCAGAGCTGCCATTCAAGATGAAATGGCCATGTCACTTTTGGAAGAGGTGACATGTCATCGGAGATCTAAATAAATAAAAATACAAGTCATGCAAGGGCAGAAGGAAGAGCAGTTCAGGCAAAGGGCCCAGCACGTACCGGACCTGAGGTGTAGACTTGTCTGGCCACAGGGAGCCAACCAGTGAGCTCAAAGCAGAGACAAGGTGAGTGTGGAGGGTCAAGGTCTTCTGTCTTGTCTGTCTTCTCTTCCCTCCTGGTGTTATTCTTGTTGCATCATAAAGTTTCTAGTAAAGAATAAGCCAGCAGGTGACAGGCCACACGGGTCACATTCCAAGTTCTCTCGCTCCCTGTCCTGTGTCAGGCTCTTTGGATCATCATCAATATTTTGCGAGCTCAAACTCTTGCTCCCTATTCAAAGAGTCTGTAAAACATCTCTGGACATCCTAAGGGCAATGATGCCTGTTTTTCTAGAGTCTGTTCCTATTTTGTTATCACCCTTTATGATGTCTCATTACTGACCCTGTTTTGGGGGTCCCATTTTTATTTCTTTTAGTTAGGGTGCCAGCAGCAATTCCTCAAGCTATTTTATTTCCTACAAAGAGATGGGTTTATTGGAAGCATACAGGATAGTCTGTGTGGAATCCGGTTCCGGGACACAAACATTATGTGTGATCTTTTACACCGGCCCACAGGCAATTACACAAGCTTTGTCTGGCAGGCCTCCTGGGGAGAAGCACCTCCCACACCAAGCTTGGGGCACAGCCAGTGCCTCGCTATTGCTATCTCTGGGGGAGTCTCTGTCAAGGACTCAGCCCTCCCTCCACCCCACCAACGACGCTCTTACGCACATCAACATTTCTGGCCCAGGTGCCTAGAATTGGAGGGCTCTTTTATCAGGGGCCTTTGGCACAAGCATCTCTGCCAAAATCACCTTATCAAGGAGAAGAAGGGGAGAGCCTTGAAGACATTTTCTCCACTCTGACTCAGCACTCAGCACTGTGTGCTCAGAGCCCTTCTCACTTCCCACCTCCCAGCTCCAGGCCCATCCAACTGCAGGCATCTTGTTTCAGGGCTCCCTCAGCAGTGAAACAATCCCCCCCGCCTCTGTGCTGACCCACCAGCCCCTCGCATGGTGCTGATCCTGGGGATGGTGTCTGCTTTAGTTTCTTGCTTACGCTGTAGTGGTCAGTACTTGGTTAACATCTTCACTATCACTCATCTTGGCTTCTTGTCTTAACGGGATATCCTGACACCCAGCAGCTCAGCTCTCTGGACTATCTGGTGGGGTTCTACGACAGCCATCCACCTGACACCCAGAAGAGCCCAGAGGCCGCCATCTCCCCAGTCCTCTTGGCTGCCTCTAACTATTTATGTTACAGTATCAGCCCCTTGAAGAAGCTGGGGAACATGAACACTTTGTTCCTAAATCCGAATTCCTTAGCCAAAAAACATGTTGGATAAGATGACCACTTCTGTTGTGATCAGCTGTGGTCAAGGACTGGGGGAGAAGTTCCCTCCATTTACTATACGACAGCCAGGAATTTAGTTCTCAAATGCAAAACAGACTATTTTGCTCTGAAAAGATTAAAATTCTCCAGTGTCTTTTCATTGCATTTATTACAAAATTCGAATTCCTTCCCGTGTCCTGAAGATCCCTGCCCGACCCAGTCTTTGGTTCTCTCCCGCCGAGCTTCGCCCCCTTCTCCTCCATGTTACTTTCAGCCCTGCCGATCTCTTTGTCTCTTAGGCCCGTGATAAAAGAGCCCCTTGCCCTAAGCAGGTCTCACTCTCAGCTCGGCACTTTCGTGCTGTTTCTTTTATATGAAACATGTCACCATGCGCTCTTCTCATTGTTGGTTTCTTCTGGTAATTCACATCTCCAAGGCCGAACATCCTCTGTGGACAGGCCTGATCAGTCACTTGAAAGGAGCCTCCCCTTTCCTAGTCCTCTGACTCCTCTCTTTTCTTACGATGTCAAAAAAAGTTCTTATGTATTTTGTTTTGATATTCAGCATCTCTCACCCTTCCCAGAACCCCATCAGCTCCACAAGAGCAGGGATTTGGGTTTGTGTTGCTCTTATCCTGGCGCCAAGAGCTGTGTCTGACACAAACTACATGCTTAATAAAAAGACATCAAATGGATAATTGTTTGCCGGAGCCCCAGCCCTGCCCACGGGGGTCAGTGGAGGGCCAACGCCCAGAGAAAGAAGTCATCCGTTCTGGGCTGACTTCCACATTGGTGGAAGGCAGTTGTCATTGACATTGGACCCCAATAACTACATCAGTATTTCTATAAGAATGATACCAAGTCAATTCCAGGAAGATGAATAAATGTCCCTTGAGAAAACTGGAGACACAAGGTTTATCTTTCCTCTATCCCACTACCTGCCTGGAGACCTTCATTTGCTGAACAGGGTTAAAAAGCAGTTTACACACAAAGTTCAAAGCTGTTAAGTATCCCAGAATTAGTTGTTCTGGTCTAGTTTACTGAGCTAGAAGCTTCCTTGAAATATGACTCTTGTCTCCCACCCAACCTCATGAAAAGATGAGTTATTCACAGAAATGGTAATATTTTAACAGCCATCATGTTTTCTGGTACCCGCTTTGTGAAGTTAGTTTAGCAAAAATCCATGGTTACATTAGATTAGAGGGGTTAGTTCAGAGTCTAACCAGATAAGATGAAATACCAATAATCATCAGTCATTTCTTCATGGACCTATGAAAATCATTCTACTGATTCTCTTTCGACTGTTGGCTTTATATTCAGTAAAATAGATCAGGCAGTGTACTGCCATCCCTTGGTATCTGTGGAGGATTGGTTCCAGAACGTCCCTGGCACACCCAAATTTGAGGAAGCTTTAAGTCCCTGATATAAAACAGTGGAGCATCTGCATTTAACTTAAGCACATCTTCCCATACACTGTAAGTCATCTCTAGATTACTTGTAATACCTAATACAAAGTAATGCTATGTAAATAGTTGTTAGACTGTGTTGCTTAGGGAATAATGACTTTTTAAAAAATGTTCAGTAAAAACACAGTATTTTTTGTAACATTTTCAATTGGAAGTTAATTAGATCCATAGATGCAACCAACAGGGTCCACAGCTGGGTTCCTGGGGTTGAGTTGATGGAACCCACGGACAGGCCGAGCTGACTGCACATGTGGATATGTGCACGCATGCCAACTACTCATAATTCTGGGTCTTACGTTCCCATCCACACAAAGGATTTCTCTCCTGTGTATGGAATTAGTAAGCCTTTCATCTGCGTTTTACTGGTCACTATTTACGGTCCCATATTGTAAATGTCTCATGTGCGTAAATCATTTGTGTTTCACATTAAGGACGCCTCCAGCTGCCCACCACTATCAGGCTGATGGTACCCCCATTTGCTAAGCACTTTTTACACTTGATCTTAGCCAAAAGGCTGAGAAGCGAAGCGAAGCAGTTTTTACCCTCACTGACCTGTTAAACTAAGCTCTCACCTAAATTATTGCCCGGCTATTACGGTGAGTATTTGGGGGATGCAGCCGGAGCTGTGTGGACTCACACACTCCCATCTTTCCTGTGTGAGGGAAATACACGCACTTGGGCTGTTGCTCTTCTGCTCTCGCAGGGATTACAAAGTTAGGAATGAAAAACAAATGAAATGCAACCTAGTGGTAATAATATCCAATGTCAGTATAATGCTTTTAGACGCACAGATTTTCCAACATATGACTTGATTTGACCCTTGTAAAAACACTGTAATACAGTCGGAACAATAATCATAATTTTCCTTGTATAGATGTATAAGAGATTCAGAGAGGCCAAGTGATTTGCTTAAGGTCACACAGCTAGTAAGTTAAAGAGTTAGGAACTCAGGTGGCAACTGTGGCTCAGCGAGTAGGGCACTGGCCCCATATACTGAAGGTGGCAGGTTCAAACCCGGCCTTGGCCAAACTGCAAAACAAAAAAATAGCCGGCCATTGTGGTGGGCCGCCTGTAGTCCCAGCTACTCGGGAGGCTGAGGCAGGAGAATCGCCTAAGCCCAGGAGTTGGAGGTTGCTGTGAGCTGTGATGGCACGCACTCTACAGAGGGCAATAAAGTGAGACTCTGTCTCTACAAAAAAGAAAAAAAAAAAGAGTTAGCAATTCAACCCTTTATGAGATCCTCAGCAAATTTTTCACCATATCCTTCAGGATGCTTTTGTTTAAGCAAAAGGCATATTATTACTCCATTCATTATCCTAACTGAAAAATTGCTAGCCTAGTAACGCATCCTGAAACCTGATAAAATAGGCTTTCTTAAGGGGATGCAGAATTTAGCTTCCAGAGATCATTCGGCTACGTCCGCTTCATGGAGGTGTCAGGCCAGAGTGGAACTAAGGAGATGCAGCCTGCTCATCATCGTTCCTCTTAGAGGGATGGCAGCACCAAAATGAAGTTGTAAATGGAAAACATCAGCTCGCATCTCGTTGCGATGCTATGCAGAGCTTTGTAGCACCCAACAGACCGCATTACCCAACCGCATCCCTCTCTGCGGCAGGCCCTCTTTGTATTATTACAGAGAGTTTTCTTCTCTTTCTCAGTCTCATACATTCCTCTCCTGCGTAGAGACAAACATCCAACTTGGGAGCTGGAACTCAATGTGAAGTTAGGGAAACATGGGAAGGAGGAGCAGGAACCAGGAGCCAGGGAGCAGAATTCTTTGAGGGCTGAAATAGCGACCAGGACAATTTTAAGCACATAAAAAAAATCCATGTCAACTGGATATCAGAAATGAATTTTAAAAACCTCACACTGCCCAGGGCTGCCAATAGCAAAGAGTCCCTCAGGGCCAAAGCAGTTTAGCCTACAGTGCTCCCTAAGCTAAGAAAATCAAGTGTCTAAATCCATATCTTCACCTTCCCTAAAAATGGAAGGATACGTAAGCCAATTTCTATTTTTGGTCAATCCACCGAAGTCAGCCAAATGTGAGCTCCAGTTTCAGCGAAACATTTCTTCCGATACAAAAAGGTTCCTCTATTGTTATCAGATGGATTTGAATATAGAAACATTAATAACATTGAGCATTACTTGTTTGAGGCCTATCTCTTCCAAAATAAATTTGGGGAAGTAAGGCTCTAATATTTCTGGAGAGACTTCATTCAAATTACTTCAAAAAGTGAAGTAAGCCATGCTCCTTTAGAAAGAAAATGAAAGATGCGAGATAATTGATGTTGAACTTCACCGCTTGGTATGTGTTTTGTGAAGTGACTGCTTCTTGGCTGTTTTCATGCTGCTGGGAACCCTATTCCCCAATTTCACTTTAGCTCTTCAATGTAGGACAACTGGTGGGAAAGCCTGGGCTTATTTTGTCCCAGATAAGAGTTCAGATATGAGGAGCTAAGATCAGGTAAGAGGTGCAAGGAAGGGGAGAGTCCTGAGCTCTCTCCTCACGTGGAAGGGGCGGAAACATAAGGTTTCATCTCCTGTGTGTAGGGTCACCTCACACACGGTCCAGACTCCTGGCTCCTTGTCTTTTCTGGTTTAACTGTTTCCTAACCTTCTTGCATTACGTCCCCACCACCCCATCATCTCCTAATCAATCTTTGCCATATTCTTTCAAGACTGTGCTCTCTGGGTGCAATTGATCTGATTAGTAATTGACAACAAAGGCTTGTAAACATTAGCTTTATCATCTATCCTGCACGTCCTACACAGGCACATGGCAGATGCATGTCAAGTGACTGGAATGCTTTTGCCCCACTATCATTTTCGGCAATGAGGACTTCCCTGCTTGCACCCATGCTGCCCAACAGATAAATTCAGGATACAGAACACAATCTCAATCACCAGATGTATACATTTTGAAATTGTTTGCTGGTGCCATGTCCATTCTATTGTTAATTGCTTAATTTCTCAGCACCCACCTTTGGCTAATCAAGGTTCAGCAAAATCACAAGAACCAGCCCATCAGGAGGAAGAAAGCAACAGCTTTCTTAATCCAATTAATGACCAATGGTGAAAATTTTAAGCCAATTCCAGACTGTAATTCTTTGGCAAATGTCTAAACATCTATGGTTACAGAATCTCTCTCTCTCTCTCCCCCTTTCTCCTTCTTTCCTTTCCTTGTTTCTTTCTTTCCATTTTCCTCAGAGTCACATCATTTGTGAATCTTAGCCAGGCGTTCTTGTAGCTAGAAAAAGAAGAGGACTGAAATCTACAGAATCAGAGGGCTTAGGGTTTGAAAATTAAGGGCCCCTGCCTGTGAATGACTTTGGACATATCATTTTAGCCTCTGAGTATCTTTGCTGATTATCCCTACCTTACAGACATGGAACTAGTGCTCGAAGAAAGTTAAGTGGTTTGCTGAATTGGCACAGCTAGTAAGTGGTTGAGTTGGGCTTTGAACACAGGCTTCTGGCACCAAACTCTGTCTCTTAATCATTGTTCTCTAAGGAGAATTAAGTGGAGTGATGGATACTAAAGACCCGGACTGTCAACAAATAGCATTGAGTCCATGTGGAACCAGAGGCCTTGTCCAGCCAGGGTGTCTCCGGGTGTGTTTCCATGCCACCCCCTGTTGATGTTGTCTGAGCAGTTTATTCCTCCCTATAAAGCCCTCTCCATCCCAAATGCACTGTCTCTGGAACAGCCGTAGAGCAAGGGAGATGGAGCTCGTGGGACTCTGAAAACACCCTTTGTTTCATACTGACATTTCCACTTTCATCTACTTTAACTCATGGTTTCCACACAAAACTTAACATGCAGAAAGCCATCTTCTGCTTATACTGCTCTGATCCTGGAAGATGGTTGCATTCTTGAGAAGACTGAAAACTCAAGCCATGCTAAAAGAGACAGTAATAATCACCACTCGATCATCACTGCAGTATTTCCATGCCTTGCTGTAATTATTATCCCAATTCCCCTGGCCATCTAGGCACTGGGAATCTTGTGAGCAGAGCAGTCTTCTGCCCTGGCTGAATTCTCTCATAAACTCGAGAGACAAAGTTCTTACATTTCCGATAAATACTTATGCTTCTTTTTTGCAAGCTGAACTCTATTCTAAGCTGGTTTCTCATCATGTTATTTTTAAACAGGTCAGATTTTCCCCTATCACATAACAAGAAGTGTGGAAGTAAGTGGCTTCCCACCCTGGTTCCCCTACTCCAGCCTCTGTGGGTTGGGGCCAGCAATGGTCTTCTTCTTCCGGGTCTTGGTTTTAAGATGGCGGCCACAGAGCTCCAGCAAGAGCACCTGCATTCAGGGCAGGAGGAGGAGGCAGGGGCCTCTCTTATGATCAGCGTAGGTTGTACTGTGCCCCACACTACAGTGGACATACATTATACTCCCTTGTTGCAGCTGACAGACTTTGCCATAAGTATATGTGTCCCTTGGTGTAGCAAAGGTAAATTTTACACATCGATCAATATTTAGCAATCTATTCATGCCCCAGAACATCACTGCTTATATTGCGGTGGTATTTCTTACTGTTCTGAAAGTGGAGTGATAGATGTGACTTACTCCAAAAACAAAACAAACAAACAAGAGTCAAGGGAAAGCCAGGCAGGTCTGGGGACACATCCTAGATTTGAAAGTCTCTGTGTGAGCTGGGCCCTGTCGACTACTCTGATCTTGATTCTTATTTTCCCTGTAGTTCAATGCCATTTTGTCTCCCTGGACTGCTTCCTGCCCAAGCTTGTCCCACTGTACGCTCTTTACACATGCCATTCCCCTTGGCTGAGATGTGTGTCCGTGACTGAAATGTGATCGGCACTCCAGCGTTGATTCTTTGGTTAAATGTCACTTCTTCATGGAAACCCTCGGTGACTGCACCGTTCGTATTTTCCCAGTCTAAGTGCTGTGACTGCTGGCACTGTGTCTGTCACTACTCTCTTCAAGCACTTAGATGACACTGAAACGTGTCGAATGCATGAGAACATGAAGGAACAATGGCCATCAGGGAGATGCCGTGGTTTTAGGTCATTTTAGGGAAGGTGGGTGACTTGTTGAAAGGCAGGATTCATTTATAAAAACATATATCATACCCACAGGCCACAGCGTTGTGACGAAGGTCCTGGGTTAACTCACTGCTCCCTTGTGCTGGTCAGGACTTGCAAAACATGATCCCCTTTGCAGAGGTGGGTGGTGCGAGCCTATTATTTCAGGGTCCTTGACGCAGCCATCTGAGCTGTTCTTGGCAGCTGTTTTATGCATTCATGATTTAGGACAGAATGACAAAGCCATTTATATATAAAGAACAAAAAAATCCTCCCCTGCTCTTCAGCGTATTGTCTTCCAAGAGAACCCTTAGTTCTCGCTACCTGCCAAACAAGACTAGGACCAGAGAGATGTAGAAATAAAAGACTCAAAAGACGTTAAAGAAAAAAAGGATTAGAATGGAGTAGCATTTCCTGATTGCAGCACTTGCAGGCACAAGCTCTTGGCTACTTTGTCCTTTGTGATGAAGACAAAACAAGGACCAAACGAAGATGTTGTGATTCCCTGAAAACCCAAATAAAAGAGCAAGTCACTTCCCCCAGCGTGGATTATCTAGCAGAGAGCTCGCTTTCTAATCACGGAATGTTGAAGCGTTTTCCACAAGCCAAATGAGCTCATCGCAGTGTTGTTACCTGTGCATTTGTCCATGTATGAGCCCTTTCCACGAGGGGTATGTGCTCTCTTTTGCTGCCAACATGCCAGAAGCGAGGCAACGTACCCCCTGAGCTGGAGCAAAAGCAGAGATTACTCTCCATCTTGGCAAGGACAGAGCTATTGTCTCTATCTGGTGTTTGGTGCCTTCCTGTTTTAAACTGATGGGAGCACAGGTGAGTGGCCTTGCAAGTGTCCACAGGTAACAAACAGAACAAAGCAAAACTCCACGGTGTGTCTGGGTATCTGTCCCTCCCTCTCCCCCTCCACTCAATCAGCTTTCACCCAAGAGGCTTCCACAACAAAAGAATGTTTCAAACAAAAGCAGTCATAGTGTGTAATAGAAATGAATCTAAAACTGTTAACAGGTTAGCTTATGTGAAAGAGAAAAGTTTAAGAGGAACGTAAAAGAAAACCCAAGCCAAGTCGAATGCCCCTCTGAGTTCTGGAGCGCACAATTCCAAAGGCCAGAGCCTTTCTCAGATAGAAGACCCAGGAAAAGTGATGAGATGAAGACGAATGGCATTTTTCTTATCTCCACCGATCAGAAACAAGAATGAAAATTGCTCAAGGGAGAGAAAACAAAAGGAAACAATGGAAGAAAGTCACTCCAAGACCATCTCAAGTAAGTTCTTAATGGAATCGGACAACGAAAGCCTTGCTAGGATGGGAGACCATAAACGGCAGTTGAGAACAGGTGTCTTCACAAATCCTCAAACACGTGAGGTCATCCAAATTTGAACTTTTGAAAGCTTAAAACACATACGCTACCTTCTTGCAGATCACCAAGTGATATTTTTATAGCCTGGGTTGGGGGAGGAGGAGAAATGGTTATTTTACCAACTGGAGATTCTCCAGGTAATTCGGTGGTGTAAATAAAATGCTTTTGTTCTCATAAAAGAAAGAAAAAGAACAAAACTCAATCTCCCACTAAGTGCTAGTGGAGAAAACTGGTGCAGGAAGCGGAAAAGGGAGTCGAGAGTATTTTTTTTGTTTTTTTTTTTAATTTTTATTAAATCATAATTGTGTACATTGGTGCAATCATGGGGCACAATGTGCTAACTTCATATACAATCTGAAATATTGAGAGTGTTTTATTTTCTCAGCCACCTGTTCTCAATTCCCATTTTTCTTCTCAATAAAAACCCCAGTCAGGTTGTATTTTGATGGCTGTCACTCCACATTCAGCAGGTGACAAGATTGTTCTACACTAATACGTTCAGTTCTGGACGTGTGGCCTGAACAATGCTTCGGAATCAGAGAACTCGCCCTGTCCCTGCTGGAACCGGGGCTCCGAGCCTCGCCTCCCGTGGCCCCATTTCCGTATGCACCAGTCTGCCTGCATTATTTCATCTGGCAAAGTCAATATAAGAATTAATGATAGCTTTCCAATCTACAAATAAAAGTACGCCACTTTAAATTTTTGGCAGTGAGCTGGCATTTTGTCATTTAATCATTTCACATCATTACACTGCAATATGGAATGTAATGACATGACACTCGTAAATGACAAACACTCGGTCTCTCCTGTATGGGAAGAAATCATGTAATAGGAAGCAAATTATATCCTTAAAGGTTGCCCGAGTTTCACTCCCACAATTTGGGATTCAGATACTGAGCAGACGCAAGGTGACGAAAAGGAGAATGTCTCCTACAGATGTCCTGGGTAAGACACATGTGATGAGCGAATTGTCTCCCCCCAGAAGAGGACAGAACATTCCTCGCGCTGTAAATGTCCTTTCCTTACCAGGGACTCACCCAGACAGCCGTGCACAGGATTCTTCTTGTATTCTTCTTGTACGTGAGATGGGGATAAGGAAAAAAATGGTGGCTGCCAATGACTATTTTTTTTGTTTGTTTTACAATTCTGTTGCTATTTGCCAAAAAATAACCCACTCCCACTTAACAATTGCTCGGATTTCACCAGGAAGTTTTGCAAAATGGCCAACCCCATCAATTCTTCTTATCTTTGGAACGCTCCTTCCTCACAGGGCTGCAAACCAGGTTTCTTCCTTCTGTGACATTTTAAAGTCACCCAGACTCACCATGTCCGCCATAAAGCTCATGATTCCCTGGCACAAACTTGTTTTTCTCTTTGAGTATTCACTCTCCAGACAAACAGCACCCCAGCCAGCCCGTCACGTAAAAACCTAAGAGGGACCCTGAACCAGTTCTTCCTTCTGAATGACCTTCATCTCCAGTCTTTGTGGGGGTTATGGGAAGCATATTGACCACCACACTGCAGAACAGGAGCCAGCTGTAAATGGGGAGACTGCCCCAGCTGGGATCTTCAGGCCCAATCCCTCGCCACACCCTGTCACCTCACCTTCCAAACGACACTCATTCTTTTTCCTCTCTCCTTCCTCATTGGACCCTCTGGATCTAAGCAATCCTCCCCTCTCATCTGAGGAACCTCCTGAATTCTCTCCCATTGATTCCACCCTCACCCCTATTCATTCTCCGCACCACAACTACACATCCCCAGAGATTCAGGCGGGATCTTTCCCCCAATGCTTGAAGTCCAGCAAGATGTGTTCACTGACGGGGCACAGAACAGCCGGCTTCACGGGACCCGCACACCGTGTGAGCTTTAGCCACTCGGCCTTCTCTCCTCAACTTCAACTTGTGATCTCTGTCCTCCAGGCCCATGAGCTTTTCTGGCTTCTTCTCAGCTTCTTTTACTTACCTTATCCAGCTCTCCTGTGTGCTTCTCCATCTAATGGATTCAGATCCATTTATCTGAAGCACTGTCCCTGCAACCAGCTTCATTGACTGGGGCTCCTCTTTCAGGTCTCAGCTCGTGTCATCCCCAGGGGGACACAACATGAGTCGTGTTCCTGGGTTGTCACTCTCTCAGGACCTTGGAGACGCATAATCTCAATTTGGAATACAGGTTCATTGATGTAATCGTTCAGTTAATGTTGTTAAGGCAGGGACTGTGCACTCCCTGCATTAGCCTTGCTAGACAACCCACCTGCCACTCCTTCAGTCAGTCAACAGATAGGTATTTACTAAAAGAATAAGTCAGAAAAGGGTCCAGTGTGTTGCCCACAACATTTGAGCGACATCCATGCTATGGTGCTTTACAGTCTTGTTCTGTTGTTAGAAAACATATTTTGCAGAATAATTCTAAACTGAAAATGGATCCTCCATGATGCACAGACATCAAGGTCATGACCCATCCTCCATCACTGTGTTTGACAATTTTTATGGCCATCTCAACCCTGTGTTTGTCACTGAAAACTTCATACCAGAGCCAAGTGGACTTTAAGGATGGACAGTTATTATTGGCCCTTTGTGTGTGATGGGGGGAGAGAGAAATAATCAGTATTCCTGAACCCTGAAAATATAAGGCAACTCTTAAGGACGGTGACATAGTGGAAATCCTTCACTGTGTCCCTACTATGTTCACTGTAGTCATCACTTAGGGCATAGTTCATTAACCAAGGGGGACCCCGCCCCACCCCAGGGAATGTTTGGCAATGTCTGAAGGCATTTTTGGATGTCATGACTGGTAGAAGTATAGTCGGCATCTCAGGGAGGCCAAGGACACTACCAACCATCCTGCAATGCACAGGACAGCCTCCAAAAGGGGGATTATCTGACCCTAGATGTCGATAGTCACAAAGGTAGGGCATTTAGAAACCTCTCCACTCACTTCTAGAGACCAACAGAGCCAACGTTGGAGGAAACTTTCAGAGAGGTCCATAGTGGACCTTGTTCTGTTGGTGCAAACTTGGCCTCTTCTAACCCTCCGTCTGGACAGTTCTACAAAAGGCAGGAGCCACAGGGCAGAGACACATTAGAGAAAGGCTGGGGGGCAGGACAGTGCTTTGTAAATATTAACCCAGCTGTGGAGGCCACACGTATCTTTGAGTTATGACCCGATAAGGCTCTGGAGAGCTTGCCAACCTCTTGGTGAAGAAAAACACAGAAAACATTGAGCCGATGATATCCTTGGGGCAATTTCCCTTTAAGCACCGCCTCATAAATACCAACTATCGAGTCCAACTGAACTTATTGGAAATTTCCCAAAAACCTTGGAAAATAGACAAGTGCAGGTGCTAAGATATTTACTGAAATGAACTGTCTGTGAATGAAAAATATGTGCGCAAAATAGATATTTTATCTGTCATTTTATTCACAGAAAGAGATCCATTAAGTTTCTCCATTTCATCCTGCTCCTGTTTGGTGAAAGCACTTTAAACTAGATCTTCATTTTCCTTTTAAAAATTCTGTATAGAAAATAGGGGACCTGGCAACGCCCCCCACTACCTCCCCACTTCCTACTGCCGGAAAAAAAAAAAAGTAATTTTTTGAAAGGCTTGGAAGCAATTTCTAAAAATACCAAAACGTGTCTTGTTACTGATGCTAAATCTTGCAGGTAGAATGAAAAAAAGAGTGAAATGGTTGGTTTGCTGGTTCGATGGAGCTTTAAGGTCCTTTGACCCTTTCTAGGCAAGTGGAGTTAGTCATTGCAAATCTACATTCTTTTTTGTTTTTGTTTTTTTTTGAGACGGAGTCTCGTTATGTCACCCTCAGTAGAGTGCTATGGTGTCATAGCTCACAGCAACATCAATCTCTTGCACTTAAGCAATTCTCTTGCCTCAGCTTCCCAAGTAGCTGGGACTACCGGCGCCTGCCATAATGCCCGGCTCTTTTTATGTTGCAGTTGTTGTTTAGCTGGCCCAGGCTGGGTTTGAACCCGCAAGCCTGCGTGTATGTGGCCAGTTCTTGTAACCACTGTGGTATAGGCGCCAAGCCACAAATATACATTCTTAATAAGCCAGAAATTCCTGCAGTGAATTAGTTTTTCCTTTTTTTTTTTGGTAGTTTTTGGCCAGGGCTGGGTTTGAACCCGCCACCTCCGGCATATGGGGCTGGTGCCCTACTCCTTTGAGCCACAGGCACCGCCCATAAATAGCTTTTCCTTTTTTTTGGCCCTGCAGTGGATTAGTATCAAAGGATAATCTAAAAATATTTACTGAGCAAATTTTATCTATAGAGTACTCTGCCTAAGCAAAGCAGATTAAAAAACATATACAGAGGAGTAACTCAAAGTCTCCCTCAAAGAACGTCACTTTATTTCTGAAGAAGGCCCCTTTACACATGGATAAAAATAAATTACAATTACGTTTTCTATCTCAGTGCAATTAAATTACCTTTTGCAGCAGAAGAAATAAATGTACTTAAAATAGACATTCCCAGCGTTCAGAGTGAAACTACCATAGCCCTCTCACAAATGTTTTGAGGTCTTGCGTGGGCATTCTGCGGTTAAGAACATTACTAAGTGACCAAGGAAATCCATGGAACTTTACTCATTGAGTGACAGATGTCAGTTTCTCTGGGGCTGGCAATGGGCTTTCCAGCTGAGGCTGTGGCAGCCATTCCCAGCTATTTACTGAGTTCCTACTCTGAGGATGGCATTGTTCTAGAAGCTGGAAGTATTCTTGTTTGCAACAGCTTGCAAGGGTGAATTTTGTGCATCTCTTTCCAAGTCGGCATCCTAGGAAATCATGTTAATGGCTAGAAATTGGGCGTGTTGGGAGTGTTTACACCATGGCAGCTTCCAATTGTGGCTTTCTCCCTTTGCTTCTTTCCTAAAGAGTTGGTTGTTAGGGCGGTGCCTATGGCTCAAGGAGTAGGGTGCTGGCCCCATATACTGGAGGTGGCGGGTTCAAACCTGGCTCCGGCCAAAAATTAAAAAAAAAAAAAAGAGTTGGTTGTTAAACGCTTCCCAGCACATCACTGGGTATGCTGAGATCTAAACAAAGTCCCGACTCCAGGGAAACTTACATTTCAGAGGGCCACCTTGATAAATAAATAATTATGCTATAAACTATCAGGCAGTGCTAAGTGTGGCGAGTAAAGATAAAACAGAGAAGAGGCTAGTGAGCCGTGCAGCAGGGATGCCTCTATTTTGCAGTTGGTGAAGGCCTCTCAGAGAAGGGGCACTGAGCTAAGGTGGGGAGAGGGGTAAAGATCTGAAACGTATTCTGTAGATATGTTTCCCAGGTTCTTCGTTGACATCAAAGTTGAATCATGATTGAAAACACTTCTAGTGAGACTCCTCAATCAAGCAGCAGCAGACATAGCTATTTCACAATTACTGACCAACTGGGCGAAAGGCAAATTGATTCCGGCTTCTGTTAGATGAAAATCCAGTCAGGAAAAATGACGCCGTACTTGCCAGGATGAAACGCCACTGAGCTAAGACCCATTCTGCAAGGGTAGGGTCAGCATGAATGCGAAGGCTTCCGTCCCTTCTCTCCTTCATCATCCTGGCAGCCTCCAGTTCCTTTTCCTCTCTTGGGCAGAACGTCTCTCACCACCTCCTTGGCTTTGGCCATGGCAAATCTGCAGAAACCTATAAGGCTTACCTTCCACTGGGAGCATTATTTCCCCCATCAGAGACAATTCTTCCTTTTAAAGTCCAATTTTACAGATGAGGAAATTGAATGATGCCACTGTCCAGCTAATTATTTAAGCTTTCAGTTCATGGGTGGAAGAACTGGGACTTGAACTCAGCGTGTACTTAATAACAAGTCAGCAAACTTAGTCCCACTGCCTTGTACTTGACTGACTCAGTGGCTGGATTTCTGAACCACAGCCGGTGACTTGGAAAAGTTTACATCTATAGGGCTTTTAAAGAAATAATTGTAATCTAGACGTGAGAAGAGTCACTTCTTACCCCCCATAGATTTTTTTAAAACTTTCAATTCTGGCTGGGCATGGTGGCTCATGCCTGTAATCCTAGCTCTCTGGGAGGCTGAGACAGTAGATTGCTCCTGAGCTCAGGAGTTCAGGGACCAGCCTGAGCAAGAGCCAGACCCCATCTCTAAGAATAGCTGGGTTTTGTGATAGGCACTTGTAGTCCCAGCTACTTGTGAGGCTGGGGCAAGAGGATCACTTGAGCCCAAGAGTTTGAGGTTGCTTTGAGTTATGATGCCACAGTACTCTACCAAGGATGACAAAGTAAGATTCTGTCTCAAAAAAAAAAATCTTCCAATTACAATGGAGGTCCAAGTTCTTCTCCAAGATTTTGACTGATTTTCTAGAGATTATTATAGAACTTTACCATATTTTGAGAGCTTATTTTCTCAGCTGCTATTTCTTCCCTGGTAAAAGAAGTTCATGGAAGGTGAGCGAAAGCAGTCAAGAGTCACTTATGAGAGAACGCATGACATGAACTTATTCATGGAAATGCTATCAATCCCAATAAAAATGGCTACTATCTTAAAATGTTTCCATGTGCCCAGTGTGCTATGTACACATTAGCTCAAAAAACACAACTCTGCTGGGTAAGTACTCTAGATCCATCTCATAACTGAGGATACCGATGTTTAGAAAGGTCACATATCATCCCTCCCGTCAAACATCTAGGGTCTGGCACAGGTAAGACCCAAACCTAGATCTCTATTTCCCAGCTGTGCACCAGCCTCTCAAAGAAATAGGATTTAGAGCACTGAATAGTCACATGAGTTTCTTGACTTTGAATTTTAACTCTTAGTTTTTTCACCTTAATCCTTGCTTTCCTTCATGGTCTGAATGAAAGCAGTTAAGCAGGAATATACTAAGATATTTAATGTTTGGCCTCCTTGTAATTTTCTATTTCAAACCGTGGGAGCTTGTGGACTCTCCATCAGCACTGACTGAGCAGAGAAGGCTACTTCCAAACATGGGCAGAATATGCCTGGAGTGCCTGTGGTTTGCTACCAAGGACTTACTTCTATCCAGCATAAAGCAAGAGGCACGCACCCAGAGAGACCTTGAGGCTGGTGTGAAAGGCAGTTGCAACTTTAGAATAAGCTTGTTATGCATTCATTCTCTGGCCATGGGCTCAGCTGCCAGAGTCACAGGATGAAGCAACTTGGTTCGCTGAGTCACAGTGATCCAAGAGGAACTATAGTTAGGTTCCTCTTTCTCAATCCGGTTGACAAGAATCTTAAAAGAAACTCTTTACAAAGTGCAGTGGACATGAGAAGTGTAGGTACATCATAGCTTCTTGATCCACAAGGCTCATCACTCTTGCAAGCAAGAGAATGGAGTGAGTTCATGTATTCTATTCCCAGTGACCCTGGGTTAATTCTTGATGGGCACTGATTTTTTATCCTTGGCCGCCACCATTGCTTGTTTGTTCTGGATATAACTGGGGACAACAGACTCATTGCCATGTAGCCTTTTTAGTGGCACCGTCCAATAGGGTAGCCATTAGCCACACGCCGCCATTTAAATTTAAACTAATGAAAATTAAATAAAATTATAAATAATTATTTTATCATTTTAAAATAATAAAGATGTAGTTCCTTAGTTGCACTGGCCACATTTCAAATGCTTAGTATCCACATGTGGCTAGTAATTATCCGATTAGATCACACAGACAGAGCAACATGTCCTTCTTTGCAAAAGGTTCTATTGGACAGCACCATGCTAGACCTCAACTTGGTCCTCCTTTTAAAAATATCTTCCAACTTGAAGCTTCTGACATCTTATTTCCCCTAGATTTTTCAAAGATATATATATTCACACACACAGAGAGAGAGAAAAAGAGGGAGAGATAGAGACAGAGGCAGAGAAACTCAGAGAGAGACAGAGAAAGGAAAGGAGGAAAGCAGTATCGCACAGAAGTTAAAATCATCGGCTTTGATGTGGGTCAAACCTGAGTTCAAAGTCTGACTTTGCCTTTGGTTTTGACCTTACTCCTATCTCTTCACCCACCTGAGCTCCACTGTCCACAGATGTGAGTGCGAGAGAGTGAGATAATAATAGCACTTGCCTCCCAGATTAAATGAAATGATGCACACAAAACATCTGGTCACCGCCAGGTGCTCAGTACCATGCAGCTACTTTTGCTCCTGTCAATCACGTTAACTCACCGGTGTGGTGAAGACAAGAATGTTCACCTAACAGACCGCAGTGTCCTCTCATTTTCCCAGTTCCTTTGCAGTCAGGCAGCCGATGTGCCTTTGAGAGATGTAATGTGTCTCTTCCGGACCGAGGAATGCAAAGTCCCTGCGTAATCCTCTGTGTTCTTGTTTTCTTTGATGGCCATGGATAAAGGCCATGGGCTCAGCTGCCAGAGTCACGGGATGAAGCAACTTGGATCACTGAGTCACAGCGTGGCATTGCTCTGGAGAGTTACCTGAACTTCAGAGGACTTTATGTGAGCACAGACTTTGAAAACTAAACCACTGCAATTTGAAGAGAGTCATTCATCTACACTGGAAGGATTGAACTCATTTGAGGCAGAGAGGTCGTCTCCAATCCTGCCTCCATCTATCTAGACCTCCCCAGTGAAACCTACTGAGGCTGAATGTTATTTTCTTACACGGATCAATGTGTTTTATATTCTTCGACTTTGTTTTTAGCCTCAACCAGACTAGACTAAAAGTCCGTCAATCCTTCGAGAAGATTCATACTAGCAGAAACACAGAGAAGAAGCCTTTTGAGTTTTAAAATTTTGAATACTCAAGTACTTGAAAACCATAGTGAGAGAATATAAAGGTCATGTCATAACTGATTTATGGGAATCATGGATGAAGAACCACATTGCCTCCTTCCCCTCTAGTTGTAGGCTCCCCAAACTTGTAATGAGGAAGAGAAGGAGGTGGCAAAAGAATCGCTCAGGACCCCCAGGCAGAGGATTGAGTGCCAGTTCTGCTGCCTGGAATCTGAGTGACCACAGGTAAGTTAGACAAGCTTTCTGAGTCTCAGTCTCCTTAGCTGTAAAATAGAGAATGAGAATAAATCAGAACGTTCTATGGTGCTGGATGGTGACAGTGTGGACCAGCTCTGATCAGTGTAACTTTTGAGGATGATAGAAATAGTCTATATCTGGGTATCCACTGGCCAAGGTGCTCATTGAGCACTCAAAATCTGACTAGTGTACTTTAGGGACTTATTTTTAATGTTAGTAAATTGTAATTCATTGAAATGACCCCATGTGGCTGGTGGCTGCCATCTTGGCCTGCACAGGTCTAGATAAAACTCCCCCATCCCTGTGGCTTTGCACTACGAATGCTCCAGACCTTAGACACACAATTATAAATAGACTGAGGAACCATGAATGGACTGAGATTGTTTCTTCCAGCCAGCAGTATAAAAACGTGCTATAAAAATTAATTTGTTATTGAAAAATAGCATTTCTTCCACACTTTGTTTGGGAATCTTCTGCAATGTCTTAAAATAGGGGCCTATTTCCTTCTGAGAATGCTCAGGCGCCTGAATGAATTAAACAGCTGGCTTTATTTGGGCTCGTATTGGTAACTTTCACACGAGCCAGGAAATCTGCTTGTAAGGCTGAGTGGCTGGCTGTTAAGGAGGGGGTCACTCCTAGCGACCCCCAAGCACTGGCATGTAGTCATCTGCACACACCCACCGCCAGGTGCCCACAGGTGCTCCAGCTCTTCAATGTCATTGTCCTCCTCTTCCTGTGTGTTAATCCTCCTGCACTGGCTCACTCCCTCAGACAAAGCTGAGAAAGAGAGTAATGGGCCACCATGAGTCACTTTTACAGGAAAGGGAGAAAAAGTAGCAAAGAGGGAAGGGGAGATGCATGTGTTTATCTTTCTGAATTCTCCATGGTTTGACAAAACTGCTTCAAGGGACGGAGAGAAAATGTCACCCCACTAGCTGTCATCACTAAGTGTGTTTCTCTGCTATAAGGCACGTGAGAGTAGGCAGCTAATGTCCTCCTTCCCGTTGGGCCTGGAGTTCACTATGACTCGGGACTTGGCCAACTCTTCCCTTGTCATCAGTCACAGTGTTCGTGAGGCCCCTCCTTTTCCAAGAAGTCCTCCCCAAGTAAAGCAGAAAAGCAATCGCAGCAGCCCGTTGCAATCCACCAACCACCCTCGGCCCTCTCTCCCCTCCCCTTTGTGTTTGTAGTAGATAATAGCAATTAATTTGCTTATCTACCAAAGAAAATAGAGCCTTGCATTTGTCTCCATCCGAGCACCTTTTGAAAGCTCCTGGGAGCAGGAAGAGCCTACTGGTAACCTCCGCTCAGCACACCATTAGGTAAACGCGTTGGGTCGCCATTTTTTCTCAACCCAACACCACTGATGGTTTATGTACATTTGCAATGATGCGCTCAGATTTTGAGGCCCCACCCATACATCCAACCACAAAAAAGATAAGTCACAGCAGAATAAAGAAGGCTACGCTCAACATGGTATTCATGAAAGTGCTTTAGAGCAAGTGAGGACGTAGCACATGTAATGGAAGCTTGGGCCCTGTGTCACTTCCCTGGCCTTACTCAAACTCCTTGCCTTTTTCTACCACTGAAGAAAGTATATCAGGGTAATTGCATGATATATAAATTCATCTCAACAAAGCTAAAAGAAAGAGAAAGGGAGTGAGTGATACATGTACCATGTCAGGGTCACAGGCATAACCTTCAACTTCCCCCCAAGTTTATAAAAACTGAACACCATGTGCAAACATCACTAGTTAGTAGCATCAAAACATTGCTTGCAACACGTTTTCTGACCTGACTGTGGTGTGGTGGAACATCTCAGAAAATAAACTACAGGAAAAGAGAATAAATCAGTACTTCCTAGATGGTAAAGGCTTCAGGACAGAGGGGTGGATTTTTATTAGTCTTCTTTCCCCTCCGTCAAGCAGAGTCCATGGCACAAATAATTACTGGGTGAATGTTTATCGAGCTGATGAAGATAGCTAAGTTGTTACATGTTGTTCACTGATGACCGCGTGGAAGGTGACACAGCTCATAGTTACCAGAATGTCACATATTAAAGATCAGGAAGCTGAGGTATGGAGAGATTAGGCCCTTGCTCTAAGTTTTAGCACTTGTATGTGGTGGATTTGGGGTTGATTTCAGCACTAATACCCCTAACCCATATATTCCCACCATGCCTTGCTAGCTCGATGACAGCTTTGCACAGAATATTCATACAAACGCTTCTGAGGCTCTCTGGTCCCTAGTGCCCATTCAGGCATTGAATGTTGAAAGGAGGGAAAACTTGCAAGAAGAGTAACAATCCCCTGCACATCGGCATTTGGAAGAGGGTCTTTGTTGATACCCGTTTTCGGTCAAAGGATTATGTACCTAGTCAAAGGGCGTTGACTGCTTTGAAGACTGTCAGCCTGCAAAGCTGAGTACATTGACCTCACGAAGTGCTTAATTTTACCTGAGTTACTTGCTCTTTTATTTCCAAGACTCCTTTTATATTTTAATAACCATTTTGATGTGCAAAATGTTCTGAATGAACATAGTTAATCAAGCAAACGAAGAAAATAAAATGAGCTAAGGATCAGAAGTGTCGATACCTGTGAAACCAGCTAATTTCCTCACTATTGGTGGTAATTAAATGGCTGATTTATCACCGCGGCACAACTTGAGGATAGGATGCCTTTTTATCCCCTTTCCCCCACGTGTAAAGAGCTTTACGGAGGGAGCTGATGACAAAATCGATACATGCTTATTATTTTTAAAAATATACAGAAGTGTATGGAGTAGAAAAATAACGCCTTCACCCATAAATTCCCCTCCTTACCCCATCTGGAAAGAAATGTTCACATAGACCCATCTCATCTTTTTTTATTAATGTATACTGTAAGAATATGAAAATGACACTAGCAATAAAACTGCTCTTTTCATTTAAAAGAAAAGAATGTCTTGGGCGGCGCCTGTGGCTCAAAGGGGTGGGGCGCTGGATGTGCTGGAGGTGGCGGGTTCGAACCCAGCCCCGGCCAAAAACTGCAAAGAAAAAAATAAAAGAATGTCTTAAATGTACTTCCTACACAATATAAACCTTTATGGCAATGCACGTGTGTAATATGTATGTACGTGTGTGCATAAATACACAGGTGTGTACACCTGCAGAGTCCTGTGTATATGCATCCAGGTGTACACGCATCCCCAAAGGAGGAGCATAGAGGGGTTTTTCCTACCTTACAAACTCTGCTGCAATACTATTGTACACATGTCCCTTTATAATTCTTTGATTATTCCCCTAGGAAAAGTTCTTGGGGGCAGAATTACAAGGCTGCATTTGACTGATTTTAATGTTTAAAAATTAAATTTTCCCCTTTATGTAGCACAGTAAAGATAAACCATGAACCCTTCCTGAAAACACTTCAATTCTAACGTCAGAACTATGCAAAAAACATCAACCTCCAAACCAGAGCTAATACCCAGAAAACGCCTTGCCTGGTGCCTGGCATATAGGAGGCACTCAAGACACGTGAGTTGGAAATACAAATGAGCAGTGGTCGGGTTGAAATGCAGCTCCTCATCTGCTTCACTGCAGATCAGCTTTGTGTGGGGGTGAGAGGGGGACTCCCCCAGACAGCCTGGCTCACCAGAGCCTCGAGATAAACTGGGTCCCATCAATCACAGCCCCACCCCGGCCCGGGAGTGGCTGCCCCCACCTCCAAACAGACACATCCATCAAGTGCCAGGCAGAGTTTATCTTCAGTGCCAGGGTGGCAGCATCGAGGGGCAGAGTCTCTGTATAAGAGCCCCCCAATTATACATCTGTGTATGTGGGGAGCGATTGAGAAGCTTGAAATATATTTGTCTTGATCTTCCCAGCAATCTTCAGGAAAATGCTCCAAATGTGGCACTTACGAAGTGCCATCTGAGGCTGTTCTCAAAGTGCTTTATACCTGATTATGTTAGATCCAAGGGGAATGAATGGAGTCGACTCCTGCCTGAGGCAAAATAGGAAGAAGTTGCTCTCTATGCCTCTTTCCTCACCTCTTTCCTGTCCACCAGGCCCCACATCTTTGCTCTTTGCCACTCCGATGCAACAGTCCTGTGCTCCAGTTGAGTGGAGTTGAGTGGAAACCAGGCAAATCCAAAAACTTACCTCAAGGTCTAAGGGCAGATCTCAGTTTGGTGGGTTCACCCTTCCCAGATGAAAGGGACTTGCCCTCAATTCCTTAAAGAGGGAAATCCTAGGCTCCGTGGTGGGGCTGGCAGAGGGGAGATATTTGGGAAAGAAGTTCACTTTTTGGATCATAAAATACTATAGTCCACATGAGGTCACAATCTGTCCCTATCTACGCCCAGTGGCCCTGAAAAGAGTGTTCCGCATTCTTTGGGGGATTTAGATGTAGATAGACAACAGTGTCCCTGCTTCGAAGGCACTTGCTAATAGTCCTATTTCCTGCTGTAATTTCAGATACAGTTTATCCCAGACCTTCTCCTGGGTTCCAGATAGGAAATTCATTTTAGTGACAAACTCAGGACAGAATCCCAGGCAAGGGTCTTGATGATTGAAATAACTTTTGGCTGTTCCTGTGGCTGGCCAGTTCCCAGCCTGAAACCTCTCTGGTGGTATGAACGGGGAGACAGGTGCCACAGGAAAGTCAGCTTAGCTGGGGAACTGTGGCCTCTGTCCTGCTTCAGCAAGTCACATCCTTTTATGAGTCCCAGGCTCCTCTTTTCTTATTCTAGTTTGGTCAAAATGTCTGGGAGGTGGCTCAAAAAGAGAGACAGAATCTGAAAGTAGCTTGGCGAATATAAAATAATTGAGAAAGGATAGCTTTAGCATGGCCTTTATGACTATTATGATATTATTGGTTAAGAAAAAAATAGTAACCCATGCCCGCAAGATGAGTAGTTTGCCCTATTTGAAGAAAACACCAGTAAATCGGCACCTAGAACATAATACTGGGAAGAACCAGTGAGCTGGGCAACTCGAGATCAAGTAAGGACAGGATGAAGCGGAGGTAGGTAGACAGAGGGTGGATCTCTATCCCGAGTCTCTAAAGTAATGTTTATTGAAACCTTTAATATGTGCCAGGTGGTGCTCTAATGAGCTATTTGTAGGCAAAACACTGTTAAGCCATCACATAAGCCTTATTACGTAGCAAGTAGATAAACACACGATCCCTTAGTTACAGATGAGGACAGAGAGGCCCAGGGATGGGAACTACCTGGATTCCCGAGTTCCCCCAACACGTGTGGCTCCTGCCCAGTGCTGCGCTGCTCCCATCGCTCCTCTAGGATGAGGAGGCTTTTGTCCCGGGCTCTGGGCCTCAGACCACATTGCCTTTTGATCCTTTCAGGATGTTTCCAGGATGAGAGATGCTTGTCTCACATCTGTCCTCTGCTGCACAATTGGGAAGAATTCTTCATCCCGAGCAAACGGATGAGCCTCTCTTGCTCAGCTCCGATTTCATTCCCAGCTATGTCCCCAAGAGAGGCCACGCCGTCCCCTCCCATCAGTCTTGCAGGATTGCAACTTTAAGCAGAGCTGACACTATAGAAACAATAATTGGCATGATATTCACAAGGAGCAGAAGACGGTCATTTCCTTAGGCACCAAAAAAGCATAACCCAGTTCTGAGGTTCCAGAAAATGCTGGCTGGAATGGCCCTGCAGTCTGCGCCGCCATAACACAAACGCAGCCCCCTTGCTCTCCACTGCTGGCTATAATCCTGCTCATGAAAGCAGGCAGAACTCTTAACCATTATTTTAGATGACATCCCCTTTTTAACTTTAAGCAGTGTGCTTTAAACATTTCTAAACTTTCCCAATTCCTCCCCAATACCATGCTATGAATTTGCTTGTCACTGTAAGCTGTACACAAAGAGAGACACATACGGCAAGCACAAAGATATCAGGAAGTGGTTTTCCTAGCAACAGTAATCATCTGAAAGATCCCAGAACATCCTTTCTATTCATACAGCATTTCGTGTTTTGAATAGTGCTGACAGGTGAAGTGGATTCATAGTATTTAATACAAAAAAATATTGCCGGGGATTGGTACTGCACAAAAGCTCAAATATCCATACTATTCACAAGCAGCTGAATTCACTGTTTTTATATCTATCTAGATTATTTAGTGAGGCACAATTGCAAAAGTAAATACTCACCTGCTCAGCGAATGACTAATCCAGGGTGTATTATGGAAAGTCTGATTCCCCAGACTTCATTCGGGCAACTGGGACACAGCCCGTAAATCAAGTGCAGCTCTCTCTATGCAAGACAGTCTTATGGATAGTTTTGAATGATAAAGAGACATCCCCCTTGCCAGGTCCCACAGCAGATGTGTCCAGTTAAAAATAAAAATGAGTCAATGCTGTTGACAAAATCATCCACCGCCATGGAACTCTGCCTGGTTATTGCCTTGACTCTATCAGAAACAATCTCAAATCACTTCTCCTGTCCTCTCACCAGCCATATCCTCAGCTAAGTTATCCCCGATGGTTAAAAAAATCAGATGAAGAACAAAAAAATAAAACAACAAAAAACTGGAGTCCTATCAGCTGGGGGCTGGGAATTGGGGAGAGGGAGAGAAGAGAGAGAAAGTCCCAGGATGCAAGAGAGACCCCACTCACAAGATTCTAAGCTGTATGGAGCTTAATTCCATAGAGAGAGAGTTTAAGGCACATAACGTTACAATCCGTAGGTAACTCAATAGGGTTTTATCAGCACCATCATTGCTTTTGTTATCAAACATACTACAAATCTCCTGTGTATGCAAACCTGTGCTGGGCACTGGGGTCAGAGGAATCTCACTCTCAGGTTTATGAGTTAGCTAATCACATGGGATAATGAGAGAAAGTGCTAAGTCACAACTGATGGCCACATATACTGAGTTTCAATCTTTAGCAATACATGCTTGTCTACATGTCAATATGGACAGAGGAGAATGGCTATGATACTGGTGACTAGTGTAGGTTTTAAAAGGCTTGAAGTCTAGCTGTGTGGGTATGTAAAATATGGCAGTCTTACTTACAAGGTGTTGGGCTGTTTGCTCATGACCTTGCCCTTAACATATCAAAAGCACGTAAGGGTGGCTACAATCCACAGAGGGGCTCAATCAGAGATTATGTAACTTAAAACTGCAGTGGTCTACCATTTCACACCTCTACAAATAACAAAATTTAAAAGTCTAGCAGTATCAAATATTGTCAAGGGATGCAGAATGCTCCTATATGGTCCCGAGGAGTAGAAATGTCCATGCCAGGTCTGATGCCATTTAAGATGAACATACTCCATGACCCAGAAGTTCTACTCTCTGGTATATTCATTAAAGAAATTCTTATAAATACATCCAAGGAGACCTGTGTTAAAATGAAGGGGCTCCAATTATAATACTGAGAGACCAGTAAAACCTAAATGCCTGTTCACAGGATTGACTAACACGGTGGTATACTTGTACTGCAATCAGAATGAGTGAACAAAGTTGGAATTTATCAAGATAGCTAAATCTCCAAGGCATAGAACCCAAAGCAAATTAACAGATATGAATGATCCGCTCCCACCTAGAAAATGTTGAATATGAACAAAATAAAACCCTACTTTTTAGGGTACATATAAAACACTATCTGGTAATTTTGAAAAATAAACTGCTTTACTGGCAGACCGAGCTAACAAAATGGGCAACTTGGATAGATTCTGAGTCCTAGATCTCGAACTGGCTAGCACGGATGGTTCACAAAAAGCTTTGGTGTAGTGTGTGGAAACTCGTTTTCATGGATATTGAAACTACTTTCTTCACGTGTGGCTTCTATGAAGCAAATGGAGGAGGCTGTTTTGAAAAGAAAATAGTAAGCTAAACATCACGTAATTGATGCTAGGTATGAGAACAGTGGGGCCAAGGGTGGTTTTCAATGGGGAAACGCTTGGTACATAAGCAGCCCTCATCCAAAGCAACTGCCTTCATTCCATGTGTATTCCAAAGAACTTCTCTCTTCCTCTCACTGCTCCCTTCAACAAGGCAATCGCCAAAAAAATCCACAGAACCAACTGAAGTCAAAATCAGCCACGATCCAACCCTCTGGCAAACTCAACAGGGACGAGGACAGAGAAGTTTAGAGGCTCCCTGGCTGGTTCTGGTTCTAGGCACTCAGGCTGAGAGCTCTGGTGGAGTGGGGGGGTGTCTCTGAGTCCATGCTCTCTGTCTCTGCACTAGATAAATGCAAGGGGAGGGGCTGCCTTCTGGATTCTTTCAAAGATTGTTCACATTCCAAAGACTGTGTGTGTCCCTAGTTTCTCAGTGACTGATGAAAAGAGGGTGAGTATTAGGATTTATGAAATGCATGTCATCGCCCATCCTCGTGGGGGCTGTTCCAGAGCCAATCCATGTCTGGGCAATTGCGTGAACCCTGACCCACAGGCCCACGGAGAAGGGGCTGGGAGAGAAGGAAAGGCAAAGGTAACAGGTCAAAGAGGAGCCAGGGGTCCACGTGACAAGAGAGTAACAGCAGAGGCAGCACTTCTGCGGGGGAAAAAAAGGAAAGAATTAAAATTTATTTTAAAAGCCATGGAGCTGGAATATTATGCAGGCTTAAAGAAAGATGGAGACTTTACCTCTTTCATGTTTACATGGATGGAGCTGGAACATATTCTTAGCAAAGTATCTCAAGGATGGAAGAAAAAGTTTCCAATGTACTCACCCCTACTATGAAGCTAATTTATAGCTTTCATATGAAGGCTATAACCTAATTATAGCATAAGAATATGGGGAAAGTGGCGAGGGAGGGGAGGGGAGGGGGGAGAATGGATGGAGGGAGGGTAAATGGTGGGGCCACACCTACGGTGCATCTTAGACAAGTTCAGACAAAACTTACTAAATGCAGAATACAAATGTCTTCATACAATAACTAAGAAAATGACATGATGGCTATGTCAAACAGTTTGATGAAAATGTTT
>CAUYRH010052869.1:0-7500 GCA_963574655.1 Perodicticus potto
AGTCTTCGCCCCTTTTCCCTAACAGCAGTTGGGGTTTCTACTCGGAGAGGGAGAATTGATGCAGGACATCTGGCACCCTAGCCAGCTCAGCGGAGCTGGCGGACCTGCTGCCTCCTCCTTGGCGGTGTTGGTGCTGTGGCAGCCAGCTGAAGAGCCAGCGGGCTGGATGACAGGCAAGGAGGGGAACCTCCAACCCCCACCAGAGGCTCCAATAGCCAAAAAGGCTGGACAACTGCCGAGGAGACACCTGTGCCTTGGTGTCTTCTTTACTTTACACTTAGGACTAAATGTGGAACCCCCATTTCCTATGCCTAGGTCAGTTTCTTGTGAATTTCCTAGGCCTCAATTCCATGAATGGACTGTACCCATTCATTGATACACTCATTCACCTGCCCCCCAGTGGAAGGGACTGTATTCATTCGTTTCCTGGCCAAGGAACCCATACACCTATATATACCCTGAGACTAAAGGCCTAAAGGAGGAGACGGGGAAGGACCGGAGAGAAATGGAGAGAGCTTCTCTCTCCCCACTTGAATTCTCTCCCTCTACCAGGAGCTTTAGTGTTTTCTGTATTCTTTTCTGTAAATCAATTCTGTCTTACCACTGGGGGGTGGGGGGGAAATAATGTAATGAAGAACAATAAAATACATGTATTTAAAAAAAATAAAAAAATAAAAAATCAGTGGTCAAACTGGTGGAAAAAAAAAAAAGTTTATGCACAGCCAAGAGCACTGTAAATAAAGCAAACAGACAGCCTTCAGAATGGGAGATTTTTGCAGGTTATGTTTCCGACAAGGGTCTGATAACTAGAACACACAGAGAACTCAAACTAATTAATAAGAAAAGAACAAACAACCCCATATCTATGTGGGCAAGTGACTTGTATAGAAATTTCTGTGAAGATGACGTGTGAATAGCCAAAAAACACATGAAAAAATTCTCAACATCTTTAATCATCAGAGAAATGAAAATCAAAACTACTTCAAGATATCATCTAACTCCAATAAGATTAGCCCACATCACAAAATCCCAAAACTACAGATGTTGGCATGGATGTGGAGAGAAGGGAACACTTCTACACTGCTGATGGGATTGCAAACTAATACAGCCTTTTTGGAAAGAAGTTTGGAGAATTCTCAAGGAACTAAAAGTAGACCTACTGTTCGATCTTACAATTCCTCTGCTAGGTATCTACCCAGATGAACAAAAATCATTTTACAACAAAGACATTTGCACCAGAATGTTCACTGCAGCCCAATTTCGTAATTGCCAAGTCATGGAAGCAGCCCAAATGCCCATCAATCCATGAATGGATTAACAAATGATGGCCTATTTATACTATGGAATACTACACAGCCATAAAAAGGGTGGAGACTTTATGTCTTTTATGTTTACCTGGATGGAATTGAAACATTTTCTTTTTAGTAAAATATATCAAGAATGGGGGGAGAAAAAGTATCCAATTTACTCAATACTATTATAAAACGAACATATAATCACTACACATTCACATGAATGATAAAACACAACTACAGGCCAGAAAGAAGGAGGGGAGAGGACTGGGGGGAGGACTGGAGGAAGAGGATATTTGGTGGGACCTCACCTATTGTGCACAATGCAATGGAACATTTCAAATCTATTAGGAGTAGAGTACAAATGTCTTACCAGAACAAATAAGTCAGTGAGGTGCTGGTTATGTTAATCAGTTTGATATAAGTATCCCACGGTGTCTATCAAATCACCACACTGTACTCCATAAATGTGAACAGTTATGATTTAATAAACAAAAACACAAAAAAAGGAAATTGAAATAAAGCTTGATGAAACAACTGAGAAAATAATTTCCTGGTAAACGGATGAGGACACATGGCACTGGGGAATGGGGCCTGACTGGCTGCCTCTAAAGAGATTCACAAAGGGTGGCGGGTCCTCTGGTATTGGGTCAGAGCCCCAAGACAGTGCCCCAGTGCAGGTCTTTTCTCTTAGAATGGACTCACTCCATCTAGCCATCAATCTTGGATGTGGGACCAGAATTTTAATTTACTAATTAACATGAAAAGAGGAAACAGTCTCTTAAACTGAATTATTTATTTATAAGTGAAAATATGAACTATTCTCATTCAAAGGTGACCAATAAAATTGGCCAAAGAATATTCATTGGTGGCCAGGTGGGGTGACTCATACCTGTAATCTTAGCACTCTGAGAGGCCAAGCTCAGAAGTTCAAGACCAGCCTGAGCAAGAGTGATACCCTGTCTCTAGTAAAAATAGAAAAAGTTAGCCAGGCCTCATGGTGGGCATCTGTAGTTCCTGTAATTGGGGAAGCTGAGTCAAAGAGGATTGTCTGAGCCCAAGACTTTGACGTTGCTGGGAGCTATGATGAGGCCACGGCACTCTACCCAGGCCAACAAAGTAAGACCCTACCTCAAGAAAAGAAAAAAGAAAGAAAGAAAAGAAAAGAAAATTATATATATATCCATTGGGCTAATGGCCAAACATAGAATAGTTATAAGGATTAACTAATAGATGGTTTCAATGTTTCATGAAATCAATCTAAGAAACGTAACAGCCATTTCTACAACAGAGTTGGCCTTGAGGTGTATCAGGAGTGCTTAACATCCATCTGCTAATGGTTTGTCTCCCCTGGATAGTATTTGAAAGGATCCTGACAAGATTTACCTCTGATAATTTTCTACTTATATTGCTCACCGATCTCATGAGTATATGCTTTTCTAACACATTTCATCAGGCTATGCCATAGAGGTTTCCTTTCTCCTGTCTGTCCACGTCCCTGTTGTGACCTACCTAATAATGTACTGATTTTAACGTTTAACTCCTAGAGATAAATCTCGTGACTCCATTTTCAGGTTCTCAGAGGGGAAAATGGCAGCAAATCACTTCCCTGATGTCCCAGGTTCTTGCACCAGAAGTGGTGACTGGTTTTCCTTCTTCTTTAAAAATTAAATGAGATTTTTTTAAGCCTATTATTGCACTTTTCTCATTTATATGTTCATATCAATAAGCCCCAGATTATTTTAGTCCTCCCAGGATGCTGGACATGGAAATTTCATTTTATCAAGTTCATTAACGAATTCACACTACCAAAGAAGCTTTATCTGTGTTACATTCAATATTTGCAGAGGCAGAACGGTGAGCTTCTCTAGAGAAAGCCTGGCAAGTGATAATCAAAAAGTATCAAGGAAACAAATGAGAAAAGAAGATAAGTCGTGCAAATCACATTTCGTATTTTAGAAAGGCGACGTTGAAAGAGTAAGACAGATTTAAGGCAAGCTCAGAATCATACAATGGAAAAATACTGCACTGAAGATTAAAGTCCTGCCTGCTAAACAGATAATGCCAAATTTGATGAGAAAATACATTACATTTCCTTTTCTTTGAGACCTTAGTTGATATTTTCCACTTTTACTGGAAAGAAATAAGCTCTAAGATGTCACTCAACACTTAGAAAGAGGGGCCTCCCTTTCCAGATGCAGAAACATGGAGGAAGTGCCCAAATGTTTTTTCTATGAAGTGCAAGCCCCTGGAAAGTTCAAGATCAGCTCACAAACTATGAAAAATCTGTTTTGGGTCTTTTGTTGTTTGACTGTCAACATTTTTTTTTCTCTCTAAGGGAAACTGATGAAAGGTCTGGAAGCCAGAAAGAGAGATGGGTGAGGAGAGCAGACTTTGCTACACCTTTCCCTCCCCCTCAGGGATTTTTGCCTTACCTCTGCATTGATACTCAGTTTTTCACTTTTTCCTGAGCTCTAATTTACCATCAGGTAACTGCTGACCTTGGTCTCTCTAACCTACACAGGTTAGAGGGACCATGCACACCTGCTTGGCCTAAATAGTATCAGAAGACCTGAGATATTTTCTCAGTATTCTCACCTGGACCATCTTTGGCCAGTGGGTGCTTTGTCTCCTGAAATTCTGTGCCAAGCTAAATTAGGCTCTCAGCTCTCTCTAGCTTTCCTGCATCATAAAAGCGTCACAAAGATTAACCTGTCCATTTCCAACTAAATGCTCAGTGTTCCATAAGCAGGGTCTAGTTCACGTGTGTGCTATCTGTGTGGTCACAAGTCTCCCCAGACTTAAATGGCTTTGCTGTTGCTGTCTTAAAATTCTGAATAATTTTGAATGTGGACCTTCCTTATTTTATTTTGCACTAGGGCCTGGAAATTATTTAATAAGCACATTATAGCTGATCCTGTCTGGAACTATTTTCCCCCTGCCTAAAAGGCAAAAGCACAATTGCATTCCTAACATGACCTGACAAACCCCAGTCAAATGAGGCAAAACACACATCACCAGTCAAGAAAGCACCTAGATCAGTTGTTCTCAACCTTCCTAATGCCGCGACCCTTTAATACAGTTCCTCGTGTTGTGGTGACTCCCAACCAAAAAATTATTTTTGTTGCTACTTCATAACTGTAATTCTGCTACTGTGATGAATCCTAATGTAAATATTTGACATGCAGGATGGTCTTAGGTGACAGGGGTCGACAACTGAAAGGGTCGTTCAAATCCCAAAGGGGTCACCACCCACAGGTTGAGAACCGCTGACCTAGATTAAAAAGCTAAGTATGGCCAGATACAGCTCCAGCCACACACACTGTCACGCTTGTCAAATAGTCAGGAGCATGCATTCATTTGCTTGGTCACTGCACTAAGCAGAAATAAGAGCCTCCAGCCATGTCGCATGCTAACATCCAGGAGAAACAGCAACCGTGATTTGCATTAATTGAAAAGTCATGTCCCCACCTCAGCCCTTGCTCCCAGAAAGTTCATGGCAACACTCATGAATTCCAGGAATGCAAAGAAAGAGAACCAAAGAACAAAACTGGATTTCTACCTAAGTTTAAAAAATCAAAGTCTACTGATCTAATGTTTTGGCAGAAATCCTTTATTAGAAACGGCGATAAAACCCAGTCAAACAACTACAGCACAGAACACCTTTTATTCCTTTAATCATTTTTTAACTTCACATTGACAAGAACAAAGCGATCATGAATTATAATATTATTTCCTGGTGTAGAGCAAAACCTACCTTATTTGTCACCCCTTTTCAATTTCCCTTTCTGTACCACTCTCTCCATTGGTGGAAGAATGGAAAGTTTAATTTACATTTTCCTAGTTTCCTTTACTTTCTACTTTTATAAAGGATGTTAAACATGAAATGGAGCTATAAACAGTTGTGGGTTTGTGGAGGTTCCCAGGGATCCAAAGCCAAGATTTCCATTTAAAGAACTTAAGGCAAAATTGTCACGAGGCAAGATTTTCAGAAGGGTCTCCCAACCTCATCATACACCCATCCCCCCAGCTTGTAGTGTATACCTGATATGCCAATTGTAGCTCCTCAATAAAGGAAATTCAGACACAGATTGGATATTGGATGACATTTTTAAAACATTGTTTAAATTTAGATGTAATATAGTGCTTTGATTACACTTTGAATAAGTATTTCTCTTTTGGAAATACACTATCTGGAATTTGCTCCACAATGACCCACTGGGGGAGGGGGTGGGGTAAGAGTGGTCGAGACGAATAGAATTATCTATGAGTGAAGAATATTTGAAACTCAGTGATGGGTTCACGGTTCTTTGTAATATGCTCTCCTCTCCTCTACGTGTATGGAATTTTCCATGATGAAAACTTTTACGAATGTGTTTCGAGGTCTTATGTGTTATTATGGCCTTGACTTATGAGCTATGGAAAGTCAAGAAAATTGTTCCCTGAGCCTGTTTCATCCGCGTGCTTCTCACAGGAATAGCTACATCGTGGAAGTGTCATGAGAAATAAGTGAGATAATATGTACAAAGTGATCAGCAAACAGTAGGTACTCGATGAAGCCAAGGGCATTTCCACCTGTTTTCCTCTTTATTTCATTGCAGGTCATCCCCCGAGTAGAGTCTGTGACTGCCCCTGAGTCCAAGTGGATTCTTTTCTTTTATCTACTTATCAGCCGGAGTCTAGACTGCACTCAAACTTCTGCTTACTTTTTGAAATCAGATAGGGCTTCAAAAAATTCAGCTTGCTGAGTGGAAAGCTAGAGTCTTAATCTTCCGTGTGACCTCCCTTCCAACTCCCTCCCCTTGCAAAAGAACACAAATATACATTTGGATTTTCCATAAACAAGAGCGTGTGCCAAGCAGGTTTGTGCAGATTGCAGAAAAATGTTCTTTTGATTCAGATCCTGAAAACACATCACTGAGTGATTAGACAGAGAAATGGCACCAACAACAGCTCCCTCCCCAGACCAGAGTCGTGGCTGCCTCCAGAGAACTAATAAAACAAACAAACTTCCCGAGGTAACTGATGAATATTTTAATAGGGTTGGTCTTCTGGACATTTTTTAATTAAAATGCCCACAACGTGGCATTGAATCATTCTGAATGTAAATGAGGTAAACAAAAGGGGAAAGAACCTTGCAGTGTTCAGGTAATGGACCTGAACGTGTCGAGTTGCCTTAAGAGAGATGGACCAGTGTAAATAAATACCGGGTTCTTCCAAGAGCGCTGGTATACAACAGCGGTTCTCAATCTGTGGGTCACAACCCACAGGAACTGTATTAAAGGCCCACGGCATTAGGAAGGTTGAGAACCACTGGTGTACATGATGATAAGTGGAATACTATCTCAATTGAAGTCATAGAGGAAAAGTATTTGCCAATATTTTATCTTTTACTTCATCTTCGGAAAATAAGAGTATTATTTTCCTGACCATAGTATCTTCTTCCTGTGTTCTAGCACTATGCTGGTATTAAAGTATGAAGTAGTCACTTTAAAGAAAAATCATGCCAACGATCAACATTTACTAAGCATTTCTTGTGTTCTAGGCACTGTTTTAAACACTAAAATAACCCACTGACTTAACAGATAGCAAGTTTTTACTGTGTGTTAGGCAATGTTCCGGGGTTGCCGCAGTGAATAGAACACAGAGATCCCTGCCCGTATGGTGCAGGCAGTAAGCAAAATAAAATGAATTCAGTTGTCTAAAGAACTCTATGAGTTAGGGGCTTGATCACGCCCATTGACACATGAGGAAACTGGGCCACAGAAAGGGTGAGTCACGTCCTCAATATTCTAGAAAGTAGCAAAGCTGAACATGGTATGTAAGCTTCCTCTTTCCAGACCCCAAACTCCTTATCATCACACTATAGCTTATACTATGTCAAACTATTTTAAATGGCACGTGAACTTGACGTCCACCCTGTATTTATGCTTCTATTTTACCAACCCCAAATGGACAGAATGAGAGTAGATCCAAAGAGCACTGCAGCTAGGAAAGTGGGCCACCCAGCATAGCACCTGGACAAACTTAAATCGGGATACTGGGGGATGTATTTAAAAGGCAAGATTAGATCTAACAAAATCCACACTGGCCACTTCACCGGTCAGCTCAGGCCAGGCCCATCAACTTGGCCTTCTGCCACGGGCCTTTGGCTTTTTGTCTTAGCTATTAGTATCATAGAATCTTAAACCCATAGAGTTGGTAGGAA
>CAUYRH010052869.1:12500-37725 GCA_963574655.1 Perodicticus potto
CAAAACATTTCTCCCAAAGAGACAGCAAGAAATAATCACAGTAACTTGAAATGGGCAAAGGAGTGAGATGATGGTTAGAATAAATGTGACTAATTTAGATTACAATTGCACATTAGTTCAGTGGTTTTCAGTGATTCAGAAGCCATTATCACCTTCCTTGGCTTATATAAAGTTAATACAGAGTAGATAGCAAGTTTTGCTATTAATGCTTTTTTCAGAGGAAGTAACAGTACAAGCTTCATATCTTCCGTTTTATTACTTGTATATTTGAATCAAGACCTTTAGGGAGGTGCCTGTGGTTCAAAGGAGTAGGGGGCCGGCCCCATATGCTGGAGGTGCTGGGTTCAAACCCAGCCCCGGCCAAAACCAAACAAACAAACAAAGACCTTTAGATTAAAGATAATCTAATCTGATCCTTTCCTTTTACAAATGAAAACACTGAAACCCAGAATAGTTAAATAACTGTTCTTAGTCATTTAATTAGTTGGGAATACTAGTTCTGGAATTCAGAAGATTTCTACTGCACAGCTCTGTCACAGAGCAGAAACACCTACACATCATAGATGACAGGAAAAAATATAAAGAGAGAAGAAAACAATTCACCATGTATGTAGATTATTTTAGAAACCAAACTCTATCCAAGTTCAAGTTCAGTTTCTTTCACTCCTGCTTCCCTCCCTATAAAGCTCACATGAGAACAAAAGTTAATGTTCAGAAGGGAACAAACCTTGTCAAATAATCAGGTTAAGTCTCACATATGGACAAAACCAGCGAGCGAATAACAGGTTTCCATGATTTACTATGACAGCTAGGGGGAGAGCAAAATTTTCCATGAAAAAAAAAAAAAACTCAATTCTGAATTCCTCCAAATAGACAAAAGACTGCCAGATGGGTCACATGACCAAGCCTCAGTTATGGAAGGTACACAGAAAAAAAAAAAGAGAAACATTTCAATGAGAGGGGAAAGTATACCAAACCGCAGGGAAAACAGAACCACCCTCTTCCTTCTTGGATGTTGCTGAATGGCAGGCTTGTGAAGAGTAAAAAGCATTACATGGCATAGTTGTGCCAAATAAAGTTTCCACCATTCAGGAAAGAACTTACAATAGTTTCATACATGTGCTGCTGGATAATTTAATGAACAAATATATCACGGTGAAAGCCTGGACAAGTGGGAAGTTTGCTGCCCTGGTAGAAAAGAAACACCAGTGAGCTTTCATTAGCTCCCTTCTCCATTATTAGGTCAAATTATCAGTACAAAAGACTGAAACCACACAATTGTTGCTGTTTCAGAACTGATTAAGAATGTATTAACTGTTCTTACAATCTCAACTAGTTGCAGCTCAATATCAAATAACAAACACAAGTTAAATTCCATAATATTGAAAATCTGTGACAATGACTAGCAGAAAGAGCCCTGTTCTTCATGAATTATGGTGTGTCTGTCTCCCCTAGGTCACTCAAATTATGTCTTACAGCATTACAGAATTAAATAAATTCTTTCCATTGCAAAACATCCCTAAGATTCTTTCAGCAACAATCTATTACTTTTTCTGCTCTGCGTAATGTTGAATTGAACTCCAGTATGAAGGCCATTTAAACTCAGAGGCCCTGGCTACTGTTAAAAAAGAAGCAAACAAAAATTCTCCCCAAGAGTCTAATTTGCAAATTAATTTCCTTGTTCACTGTCAGTTACGAGTAACTTACAAGCTTGAGGGTTAAATTCATTATGACCAAAAGCTCATTATGACTAAAATGCAACAAAATATGTTAAAAATAATGCACCACATTTCATAGGATTGAACCCAAACTGGTAAATACATAAATATTATTTAAAGTGTGTTCCACAGAACATGCATGTACCTGGAGATATTAATAGATACTGGGGCGGAGGAGGGGAGGTTTGGAGAAATACAGAGTTTTATACCGAATTGCAAGGTGCCTTGTCTGTTTTTCATGCCTCTCAATCCCCCTACAAATACAGAAGCGGGGGGGGGAGCATTGGAATCCTACCATTTTTCAATTTCTAAATAAGATAAAAACATACAAAAAAACACTTCCTAGAATCCCTCGTCTTTTACAGAAAAGAAAAAAATAACTTAAAGATACACCTTAAATAATGTTCACACTTCAAACTCCAAGGGTTAAGCTTTGTCCATTATAAACAATGAACAGTCTTATTCTTGGAGGCCGAGGTAGGTGGATTGCCTGAGCTCAGAAGTTTGAGACCAGCCTGAGCAAGAGGGAGACCCTGTCTCTACTAAAAATAGAAAAACTAGCCGGACATTGTGGTGGGCGCTTCTTGGAAGAAGTCTGAGCTTCTTGGAAGACTTTAGGCAAGAGGGTCGCTGGACCCCAAGAGTTTGAGGTTGCTGCGAGCTATGATGATGCCACAGCACTCTACCCACAGTGACTGAGTGAGATTCCGTCTCAAAAAGAAAAACAAAAAAACCAAAAAACAGTCTTTCCCCAATTAAAACTCCGTCCTCCATGAGAACTAAGGCACAAGTTTAGAAAATGCAGACTTCATTTTACCTATTTAATTTGCATATCTAACACACTAAAGATGTTTCATACCTAGTTCTCTGATCAAAATGACGTACCTTTCCTTGACTTTCAAAGATTTAAAATCATATCTGTCATTCCATTTTTAGCATGAAATGATGTACTCATCATAATTATTCATATATAAAAATAATCTGTGTGAATTAATAAAATAACTAGTGAATATGAAACCTTATCAGTGGGAACAATAGTGGAGTTTGTAAAGCTCCTGTGTGAAGCTCTTTTAACCATGCCTGACGCATATTATAAAAATGTCCGACATTCTTATTAAGCCTATCACACTTTTACAGAAGGCCTCATTCACATAGGTTTCCTGACATTCCCTGTAGTTTACCATTAATTTCATGAAACATACTCATTAACTCTCAATGGTGAAAATAATTTTTTAAAAGCAGAAATAAATCATGATATTTTTTCCAACATCCAGTAAGAAATGACATTTTCCACGATAGTCTGAGTGCCCACGGAGCTTTGCAGGGGCCGGGTGGGGGAGTGGTGGGCTGGTTGCAAAGGAGAAAGAAGTGAAGGATGAGGAAGAAAAATGAGAAGTGTGGTGAGGAGGGAAAAAAGGAGGAGGAAAAGCGAAAGAAGAGGGTACAGAGGAGAAAAGTAGAAAGAAGAGAGAGAAGCAAGAGGAAGGAAAAGTAAGGAAAGAATTTTTCAAAACCTAACTTTCACTGCAACTTGCATTCTAAGTTTGTTACAGTTTTGGTTAATTTAATATTTACAACAACTCTATGTGCTTTGGTGAGACTCAGAAAACAACACCCCAAAACAACGACCTCAGAAGCAAAAGCCTGACCTCTGACCTCCCCCTACCCGCCTGTCTCTCAGGCCTACTGTCCCACAGGGACAGCCAAAGAAACTAGAATCTGTCTCCAAGGTGGGTTGTTGAAATCAGAGCGCCTCTTCCCCAAAGCAAGCCATGAAACCTAAAAACACTACTTTAACTTTCCCTCCAACTTTCTGTGTAAGAATTGGCTAAAAAGAAACTATCTGACCTACCTTGTTTGACCCCCATTCCACAGGGGGTCCTGCCCCACACCCAGAAGGAGGGAACACAGCTCAGGGAGGCCAAGAAGAATCCAGACAGGCCCTGCGGGCGTTTCCCGCTCAGTCTATTAGAATTAGGGCAGACCCTTTTTGTCCATGAATATTTCTACAGGGCTGTCATCCTTTGTTGAACCTAAGCATACAAATGGACAATTTTCCTCTGTATCTTTGGGTCTTCGATCCGAATACTTTTGTGCACATGTTAACAATTTTGTGGCCTTGTCTCCTATCCATCGCTGAGGACAGTGCTTTTTCAGTGAACCTTCAGAGGGCACAGGGGAATTTTTCCCTTGGCTTCTATTCTTGGTAAAATGATCTCCATTTTAAAGATTTGGAAACTGAGGCACGGAAAGCTAAAGTAACTTGCTACCATCATGACGTGAAGGTTGGGATCGAGCCACACTCCCAGCCAGGCTGACCGTGGAGCCTCACTGCGCCTCCACTTGGCTGACTGTGACAATATTATCCACCACCCTAAGGTAAAAATCAGGAACATGACGGCAGCTAGGAGTCCAGAGAAAGCAGATCCAACTAAAGTTGGGTCTGGTGAGATACGGAAAGCTTTCTGGCAGGGGGTGGGGGGAGTTTGCAGGAGTCAGCCGGGTGAAGCTGGGAGAGGGCGTGTGAGTCGGGAGGAGTCACCTGTGCAGTCACAGTGACTGCACACAGCAAGGCTGCTGCAAGTGAAGGGCAGCGTGTGTTGACGGGGACTCAGAAGAAGCCAGGTCTGGACAGAAGGGCCTGTGTGCCTTGGAAAGGAGCTGACAGCAAATGGGATGGACATTCAAGTGGTTCAGTGAGATGCAACAAGGGAGAGTAGGAGCGAGGAAGAGGCAAAGGAAGGAAAATTTAATTCATGAACAGAGAGGTGCTAGCGTTCCATTGGCTATAGAAGGTAATGAACAGGCAGCAGTTGGGGTCCCCTCAGATGTTGGCTTGGGCCACCAGGTAACTCTCTCCACACAGAGATTACCGTAAGGAGGCAAGCAGGATTGCGAGGGAAGGTGTTCACTCTGAACCTCTCGATGGTGAAAGGCAAAGGGGAAGTTTTGAAATGAGGAGAGACATGTCCTTTGCAGATACACTTTTAGGGAGTGGCTGAAGCTGTCTGTTTGGGATCAATCGCCTGGAAACAGCATGTTTACGGAACAGAGGTCCAAAGACCAGCCCTGGCTCTAAACTACGCTGTTCACAAACTCGTCACACTTCACCCTGAGACAGCTCCAAAACAAACCAGGGTTTTCGGTGAATTAAAAAGCATAGGCTCAGTTGGTGCCCGTAGCTCAGTGGTTAGGGCCATACACACCAAGCCTGGCGGGTTCGAACCTGGCCTGGGTCTACTAAAACAACAATGACAACTGCAACAACAACAACAACAAAATAGCCAGGCATGTGGCAAGCACCTGCAGTCCCAGCTAGTTGGGAGGCTGAGGCAAGAGAATCACTTTAGCCCATGAGTTTAAGGTTGCTGTGAGCCACAGCACTCCCCCAGGGTGACAGCTTGAGACTGTCTCAAAACAACGACAACAACAACAACAAATAGGCTCATTGATCTAAGAGGTCCACAAAAGAAGAGGAACCTTTAAAGAAACATCTAGAAAGGTACCCAAAAAGGGTGGGGACAGATATATTGTATAGTGAGTCAGATGCTGAGAGAAGAGATTTTAAAAAGGAAAGTGTTCGGTGGATCTGGCCCCACAGAGATCATCACTGACCTTTAAAAGTGATAAGGACTTGCAAAGTGTGTAGCTGCAGTGAGGAGGTGAAGCAGATGGAGACAATGTAACGTGAGCACACCCCGCCCCAGAAGCTTGGCTGTGCAAGAGATAAAGCCCTAGAGCAGCGGTTCTCAACCTGGGGGTCGCGACCCCTTCGGGAGTCCAACGACCCTTTCACAGGGGCCACCGAAGACATCCTGCATATCAGATATTTACAGGACGATTCATAACAGTAGCAAAATGACAGTTCTGAACTAGCAACGAAAATAATTTTATGGTTGGGGGTCACCACAACACGAGGAACTGGGTTAAAGGGTCGCGGCATTAGGAAGGTTGAGAACCACTGCTCTAGCGCAATTTGGGTTCATGCACTTGTATTTTCAAGATGGAAAAGGGCAAACACATGCCCTTCTGATCAGGAAAACACTCACATGTACACACGTTGGCCGGGAGGCCCAAGATCGAAGACATGGGCAGGAGAAGCAGGACAGGGGCCAGAGGAGCTGGAGGACGAGGAAGAGGGCACAGGCTGGGGTCTGAGGCTGGGGTCTGAGGCTGGTTCCAAGGAGGGAGGGGCGTGCGCTCAGGAGAGGAGGCCAGCGGGCGCAGATGGACCTTGGAGATGTTGTGGCTAGTAGGAAGTATTCCTTCAATGACCCCCATCTCTTCTCAAGATCATCTTCAGGAAATGATGGAATGAGTGGGACAGTAAGTTTGAGAACGAGGTAAAAACGTACAATTACCTCTGAGGGGAACGGCAGAGGGGGCTGGTGCTATCACACAATCCATCCTGTCCAAAAGTAATTTTTACAAAAATTCCCATGGATAGAGAAAGGAATCACAAATAAAGCTAGAAATATCTTTCAAAATGAGAAGACACGAGAGTTGCTTATTTTTTAGATGAAGATAAGTTGCTTATTTTTTAGATAAGATTTTTTAGATGTTGTGTATTTGTTGTGAATACACAACAAATGGTTGCCAGCTACATTTAAAAATCGCAATTGGGTCGAAATATTTTCTTCTCCTTTTGTTCCTTCTGTAATAATTGTGACAGACATTAGGAGGGAATCAAAGGGAAGGGAAGGATAGTGTCTGATCCGCAGATATTCCACCGAAAGGGGGGGGAGAGAAAGAGTGGGGCAGAGAGCCCTGATCAGAAGGACACACCCTCCGCCCTCACACCGCACAGGGCGCAGACGCTGCCCAGGTCTCAGGGTGCGAACAAGTCACCAAGCTTCATGTGGAATGCTGTCTGCTCAGGGTACATTTTCTCCCTTGAATACTAATCCTCAGAAACAAACATGCTCCTTTCTTAATTAACTGCTCAATTATCCAGTTCCAATGGCAGCTTGCTTTGGTTAAGTCTTAATTTTAAAGAGTGGTGCGTTTGAGATTAAAAGGTGTATAGAATTTCCAGGGATGCAACTGCTGAAAGATTAAAACTCATTCATTTTAGAATTATGAGACAGTCAAACATGTTTACAACTTTCTTTGGTCACCATAGTGCCCTAAGGTTTTAGGGTGGTATCCAGAACAACAAAATTGAAAGGAAGCCTCAACAATTGACCTGTGAACTTCATCCAGGTAAGTTTTGGCCCCAAATATGGCCATTGGAATTTATGGCACAGACAGCGATTAGACTCATTCAGTAGCTCAAATTATGGGCTCTGTCACGCTGTTATCCAAGTCCTTAGAGCTATGACCAAGAAGACAAAGTGAGATAAATCACATTTAAAAGAAATTCCAAGTGTTTTAAATCTACTATTTTCTTCAGTCTTCATGTTTTCCTTTAGGACAAGGTATCACAGGGCTATTTGAATAATCTTATTAATTGAGCAGAAAATGAACATAAAGGAACACACAGAAAGTTAAAAGTGTATCGGTGGAATTATCCTTTACGTTCTTTAAAGGTCTGGGCCTCCTCCAATCTTCTGATATCCCCCCCTTTCCACTGACCTCCCAGGGGCCAGCACATTACACATTATAGATGTTCAGGTGAGTGTTTATCGGATGCAATCCATTGCAGTCCAAGCATATAGTTTTTTAGAGTTTGTGACTACATGTACATAAATAAACGGATCAACATGCTAACCAAAAAGGAAATAAGATTTTTACATGTCTGATCAATGCGAAAATACCAGGTTAGATAGAATCCTCCCTTGACCATCAGGGTATTCTGACATAGCCATAAAGAAAGAAATCTTTGGCTCGGCGCCTGTGGCTCAACGGGCTAAGGCGCCAGCCATGTACACCTGAGCTGGCGGGTTCGAATCCAACCTGGGCCCACCAAACAACAATGAAAGCTGCAACCAAAAAATGGCCGGGGGTTGTGGCGGGCACTGTAGTCCCAGCTACTCGGGAGGCAGAGGCAGGAGACTCGCTTGAGCCCAGGAATTGGAGGTTGCTGTGAGCTGTGATGCCACAGCACTCTGTCCAGGGTGACAGCTTGAGGTTCTGTCTCAAAAAAAAGAAAGAAATCCTTTTGCAATCATTTCCCTGCTGCCCTGTAAGAAACAGTCCTGAATTTCTTTTTCTCCCCTTAGCACTGGTGTTTTGCAATTGCTAGACTGCAGTAGAGCAATGATTCTGTCACAAGCAAAAGGTGTAGGGAAGGTTCCTGGCTTAAGAATAAGGGCTGAAGAAATGGCCTGATGTAGAGGATATTAAAAAATAATATTTTAAGAGAAATACACAACTTATAATGTTAATAATTGTGCACACCTGTCACTTATCATTTCTAATATTTCGAATTCTTCTATTATGTCAGAGCTATTTCAAGTGTCATAAGTTTAATGATAGAGAAAAATCTATTATTGACAACACATAAGAGATGGTAGTAATTTCACTTTTTTCACTCATTTTTCATTATAATTTCCAAAATCGTTTTTCTTTTGCTTGGTATTATTTTCAATTGCTGTTGAACTCAAAAACTTGTATTTTTAACACTAACTAAACACACCAAATATGTGACAGGGCAGCCAATTAAAAATAATTTTGCCAATAAACCATCCTCTCACATTTTGGCTCCCTTCTGAATGGCTGAAGAGTTTACAGCCATTGAAATGAAAAGTACACAGGCACACTTTGAAATGGGTCTTTTATACTTAAAGGATGACAAACTAGAGTTAAATGTTAAATGAACTCTTCAACTACTAACCAGCAATCCATTGATCTATTACCTAGGACCAAGTAAACCTTTTCCTTCTATTTATCATCTTAGAAGGAGTTAGAAACATTTCAGGGATCAGAATTACATGGACTTTACTAAGATTCTGTAACCACTATAACCTCTTCATTTTGTTAAATATAGTTTTTCTATGCCATATAAACCATAAGGAAAACCTCAAAAAAAAAAGAAAGAAAATAATAACAACGACAACAAATATCCAAAACTTTATAGAGTAAAATTACACAAAACACGTTACTTGAAACTAAATGGCTATTGGGATTGGTGAGGAGGGGAATCGTATTTATGTTATTTAGAGTCCATTTTAAAGCCAGTACACATAGCCAAAGATTTCTTTTTATCTTAGTGTTTCTATCACAGAATTTGAGTGCTTAAGACATTATCATTGGATAGTATCCCAGAAAATTAAACAAATCCCTGAGCTAGAAAAGAATGTTCATGGTCTCCATAAGTCTATTTAATGGAAATCAAGAGTCATCCCTTAGACAGATTTGGATAACCTCACTTACACAAAATTAAGTGTTCCATCTAGAAGTGGCATAACAAAATATGCTCAGCCCCCCATCCTCCAAAGGACCCCAAAATACACTTCTGAGTTGTGACTTCTCGTGTGACCCTTCACCTAAATAGCTGGGGTCCTTTGTGGCTTGTATATATTATGCAAAAAGAAAGCACTGATCTTCAAATAAAACATAAAACATTCATTTACTTTCCTTTTCTCCTTTATTTATGTATCTTGCTTTTTTTTCTTAATACTGTGCACTGTCCAAATAATAATTTGAACTCCCCACTTTAATCTATGGCCACAGAATAAGGAACTTTAGGCAAGGCACTTAACCTCTCAAATCTTAATTTCTCCAACAATACCTCTGTCTGCAAACATGCCATCTATCCATTCTCTAAACAAATATCAATTAAACTTCAACTGAGGAGAGGCAGAGAACTTGTGTTCCTTGCTCATAAGTATCAATGTCCCCGTACTGACATGATGGACGCTTCAGGAATATGTTGAAAGCTAACTAGTAAATGTACTTTCTACAGAAGAAAAAAAAATTTGCATTTCTCAGTAAAATGTTGACTATTTGTAGAACAGAGAAAAAGAAGACGAAGAGTGAAGCATCTTCCTGGAAGAAAACTGATCTCTGGCCAAGCAGTGAGTATCGGATGAACCTTTATCTACCACGCACCTTGTAAGGTGCCCAGAGGGATGTAGAGCAGGGGTTTTCAACCTGTGGGTCGTGACCCCTTTGTGACAATGAAAATATATCCTGCAGATCAGATATTTACATTACAATTCATAATAGCAGCAAAATTACAGTTAGGAAGTAGCAACAAAAATAATTTTATGGTTGGGGGTCACCACAACATGAGGAACTGGGTTAAAGGATCGCGGCATTAGTAATGTTGAGAACCACTGATCTAGATGAAGAATGTCTGGCCCCTGAGGGAGGAAATTGACTGTTGAGACATTATTTATTCACCAAAAAATGAAGACTTTTTTTTTTTTTTTTTCCTGAGACAGAGCCTCAAGCTGTCACCCTGGGTAGAGTGCAGTGGCATCACAGCTCACAGCAACCTCCAATTCCTGGGCTCAAGCGAGTCTCTTGCCTCAGCCTCCCAAGTAGCTGGGACTACAGGTGCCCACCACAACACCCGGCCATTTTTTGGTTGCAGCCGTCATTGTTGTTTGGCGGGCCCAGGCTGGATTTGAACCCGCCAGTTCAGGTGTACGTGGCTGGCGCCTTAGCCACTTAAGCCACAGGCACCGAGCCCAAAAATGAAGACTTACAATGAAACATAGTGTAAAAGCAGTGTAACATTAAGTACAAAGATATAATGAAATGCTTCTGGTTGATAGTGATAGAAACTAAAGTCAGAGAAAAAAAATTAAGGTGAACTGAAATCTCAGGATAAATTAGAAAAAAACATAGCTCTTGATTCTGTGTCTCAAAGGAATCTAAGAATCTGAGTCTAGCTCGAGTATTTGACGTAAGAGAGCAGCACAGCAAAGCCAGAGACAGGGGCATGTCCAAGGCTCAGAGACGGCATGAGACTCCGGGACTTTGAAAATGCAGAGCACGTGGGATGTGGTGGCCCACTCAGGGATGCCGAGACCAGCGCACTGCTTTGAGCTCAGGAGTTTGAGACCAGTCTGAGCAAGAGCAAGGCTCCATCTTTACTAATAATAGAAACACCTATTCGGGCATCGTGGAGGCTGCCTGTGGAAGGAAACAGGGCCAGCATTTTTTTTTTTTTTTTGAGACAGTCTCACTCTGTCAACCTTAGTAGAATACCCTGGTGTCACAGCTCACAGCAACAAGAAACTCTTGGTTTCAAGTGATCCTCTTGCTTCAGCCTTCTGCGAGGCTAGGACTAGAGGCGCCTACTATAGAGCCCAGCTAGTTGTTCTATTTATGGTAGAGACAGGGTCTCACTCTTGCTCAGGCTGGTCTCAAACTCCTGAGCTCAGGCATCCACTGACCTTGGGCTCCCAGTGCCAGGATGACAAACATGAGCCACTGCACCCACCTAGAGCGGTGATTTTCAACCAGTATGCTGTGGTGTGCCATGAAAGGATCTTAGAGATGCCATCTAAATTTTTAAAGAACATTAATTAAATTATTTTCAAAAGACATTCAAAGCACAGTAAGTATATTCTTTGTTTTAACTTTTTATTTTTGATCAATATCATTTACATGTGCTATGGAAGTTTAACCACAGATTCAAGTGCGCCATGAGGTCGAAAAACACTGGATTAGAGGAATGGGAGAACTAAATCGTGACTGAGGACAATCAGACCACCGGCTGGTCTGTTCCTCATTCACAGAACTGAAGGCAGGGCTGCAGAGAAAGGCCCTCGTGGTGACCCAGCCACCAGACAGTACCAGTGCAAACAGGAAAGTGGATCTATGTAGTAAGACAAATTGATAAACTGTACTAATACGACGAAGAAAAGAAGGCATCAAAGGACATTCCAAGATTTTTACACTAAAGGACCAGAAGAATAAAGATACTAATGACAAGAGTGGTAAGGCTGATAAACTGAGCTTTGGAGAAGTCGGCCTGGAAATGGCTCTAGAGGGAGGATCAGAATGTGCTACCCCCAAAACGTGGTGCCTTGACCTAGCGAATATTTTAAGCTGAGGAATGTGAGTCGCAGCAGATGCGGGAAGGTCTCTCTGACTGTCCCCTGACGGAGGTCTTACAGCCTCATGAGAGAGGGGCTCTCCCACACCAGGAGGGAAAGAGCAGCCTGATCTGAAGACAGAGGGGCATGGAAAAGGATCTCAATGACCAGGCCTTGCTAAGTGTCCCCCAGTTTACTACATTTAATGAAAGCATACCATTCTGTCCGGCCACATTCTTCCACGACTCCACTCTCTCCTCCAACCCAGGAGGATGACTCAGATTGAACCGCTGCTTCGGCTCTTCATTCTCTTACGAAGGTTCCCACCTCTCAGACAGCTCATCTGAGACCCATGTGCATGATTTTCTCTGGTTAACCTGTCACTTATTACAAAGGCCTCAGCAAAGGGCGTGCAAGAGTAGAAATACACAACTGCAGATGTTGGTGCTGTGTCAGCAGCACAGCATCAGGGCTCTCCAACCCTGGCAAAACAAGTTTGTTTCCAAAAGGGCAAAGAGACTGGGGAGCCAGGGCGGGCGGCCAAAGGGCTTCCCCAACCGTAAGTGTCAAGGAAGGTCCATGTGATCGGGAGAAAGCGGAGGGCTGTAGAGTTCAGGGGGCCTGAGAGAGAGTCAGATGCTGTAAACCAAGTGCGAAGAATCTTTCAGGGAGACGAACTCAACTGTGCAATAATACATGTCCAAGAGAATCCAGTGGGAATAAAAATGAGGGAGCTGGAAGAACTCTGTGGGTGTCGCTGGGAAAGCACATCAGTGGGAGGGGTGCAGCGAAAGTCACATTGTGAGAGGGTGCGCAGAAAAGCCTGGTGAAGGAGTGAGACTATGAGTCCTTCAGCACCTCAAACTAAAGCAAGCTACACAATGCATGATACAAGGAGCTCGTCACTATTGGGAAAAACCAAAGAAGAGACATGAGAGGGGCTGTGTGTGAATGACGCTTCTTAAATACTGTGGCTTCTCCTGCAAAGTGGGGCAGGACTTTTAGCAATGGTTAAGCTGGCGTCTAACCCAACATAACTGAAGTCTCTGACCCCATTCCCAATTCTGCTTTGGGGGGCTGTCAGACTCGAGACTTGTTCTTTGCTCCATTAAACTCTATTAAAAAGTCTTTTTAAAAATCAAACGTAACTACTTAGGTCTTTAAAAAGCATTCATAATAACACCAAAGAGATAACTCTGATATTTTCAACTCAACATACTTTTGGCCTCTTCCTACTTAGAAATCTCTCTTCCTTAGAGCACCGGTTCTCAACCTGTGGGTAGCGACCCCTTTGTAACAATGAAAATACATCGCGGCATTAGGAGAACCATTGCCTTAGAGGGATAAAAATGCAGAATAGGATTACAATAATGGTTATTTTTCATGCTGGTAAATTTTTTGCTACTGAAGTAGTTAACTGTTATAAGTAAATGGTCTCTCGTGCACGTTATAAGCAAAAAGAGGATTTGCACTAAAAAGCTACTCTCTGTTAGATAGCATAGGTAAAATCAAAACGTCAGGCCCCCATTTGATGATGTATTGCCTTACGCTGCTCTCTAGTTTTATCGCATATGAACTCTCTTAAATTCAGAGAAAAATCTAGTCTCCCAACAGCTACGACGATGATGGGACCCACAGAAGCTACGCCAGAGCATCATATCCATAGCACCTTACAAAGCTATCTCACATTCCTTATCTGTAGTTAGAATTTAATCCCAACAACCCCCAAAGCCAATAGTATTTTTTCATTTCCTCAGGAATACTCAAGGCCGAGATAGCCAGCACAGGCCGGGGTCACAGAGCATCTGGCCCACAGCATCAAAAGCCACCGACGGTACAAGGCAGCTCTGCTCTGGGATGCAGAACTCTGGGAGAGTCTGCTGCAGTCACAGGTCACCCCTTCTCTCTAAATCATCAGTATTTCCCCTGGAATTTGAAGTCCAGAACCCCGGGAGTTCCTGCTCTTTGTTCTGCCAATGACAACGTGCTATCTCCTACCTGTTTGAGACACCCAACGTCTATGCAGTGACCTCAGCTTTCCCCCAGAAGTACATAGGACAACATTTCATCTGTGATTGACAGCATCACAGATGAGTCAAGAGTTGAGAGTGACTTCATCAGTCACTCTCGTTGAGAGTGTTTTCATCAGTTACTCTCGTTGAGAGTGTTTTCATCAGTTATATTTCATCATAAAGTCTCCGTAGGAATGAGGCCATTCACTTATAAAAGGGGACATGTCCAGAGAAGGCATGATGCTCGGGACCAAAGAATGTGTGTCTCATTGCTCTGATCCCTGGGTCTCTGACATGCCTGTCATAGAGACTCCTGAACCATACAGTGTATATACATGCAGACACTTTCTATTTTCCTGGCCCAAAGATGAGATCCTGCACTAATCCCTTCCTGGTTGGAATCTGAAGGTTCCAGATAACACTGATGAAACACTAAGACTTTTCCAGACTAAGAGCCCGAACAATCTGACATTTTATTTACATGGTTGATACTGAATGAAGTTCAATACTTATTGATTCGTGCTTGTTTGCTAAGGGCTACAATGTAGAAAATGTGCCATTAAAAAGGAAAATTTATTTATTGGACTATAAAGAATAGAAGTAATTGAAAACCTGGCAGCTCTATGTGGGGCATAATCCTTTTTACCCCTTAATCACGGTAAGACAAATGTGAGCGGTGGTAAGTGGCATCTCATTGCTTCTTGTGCTGGCCTTGGTGGCCCTTGGGAATACACGCACTGTTTCCGGGAGAAAGATGAATTGACCTCGGAGAAAAAAAAATACAAAGAAAAAAAAAAGAAATGAAGCAAAAAGTATTATCTACACACTGAGCTAAATTGAGGAAAGTATTAGTAATGTCAGTAAAAGTCAGAAAGCTTAATTCTATTTATGCTACAAACCAAGCTTGGGAGGGTTTCACGGGCCAGTTTATGAACCTTGTGACGGAGGAGACGTAGCAAGTAAGTGACCTGAGCAGTCACTATCTGTGCAGTCCTACAGAAGTATCTGCCAGTTACCACCTTGCTCGAGGAACCTGAAAGTGCAGCCTCTACCTACTAGCAGAGTTCACCTGTGACTTGGTGGAAATTATAAATCTTACATGCTGTTTTCTGACAGTGCTCATGGAATGTTTTCAAATGGGAGGACTTAGATGCAGTGTAAATAGGGAGTTTTCACGTTAAAAATAAGCCGAGGGACAGTACAAATGTACATATGGCTCCTGCACAAGATTCCTGCAACTCACCAAGGTATACTCGCTCTCTGGCTTAAGGTTTTATACATATCTGTGATGGGGTGACAGAAGAGGGACTCACGTGTCCCTGGGAGCTTTACGTTTCACATTTTGATTGCATACTTAGAGCATCATTCAGCATCTCTGGAAAGTAGTGCTTGAAAAAATGTCTTTTCATGACATCCAAGAAAAGTAGAATAAAATGCCTCTGAAGGTATTGATCATGTTACTTGGGAAAGCTCTAATAACTGTGACTTGTCAGGCAGGATGAAGCACTGGCTTCCTTTGGCATCATGTTCAAAGCAACAGTGAGTCAGTGGATAAAATTGAGGCAAACGAATAACAGGTAACTCCATCCTGTTTTGAAAAGCCACAGATAACTGACAATAGGCCTTAGCTGATGAAAGCAAATTCTGTGTGGCAGGCTTCCCTGACTATTGCAATCCTAAATCTTTACCAAAATAATTGTCTATGTATCATATACATAACATAAATACACATATATACATACACACGTTTCTCCAGTTTCTTCCAACTTAACTTGAATTATTAAATATTTATAAAAGAGAGAAAAGGTAAAATTGCATTTCCTTGAGCCATAATAATCAAAGAGATCTGCTGCAGTTTGGTTCTCCAATCTGAATATTTCCAGTCAACAAACACAGTGATTTAATTCGTTTTGACTCTTTGGGAATAGCTGTCTGAAACAGTGACATCATTCTAGTTTAGTGTTGATCTTGCCCTACTCTTGTAAATACTGTTTAGTAGGTCCGTAATATTTAACTGTATTTCCTAATACCTTTTACTGTATTTGTTTGGCTTGATTTTAATTTGAAAATGGTTTATATTCTTTCACTTCCCCCCCCCCCCAAATCAGAGAGCCATGATGCCTTAAAGTCTGCTTTTGAAAAGAATCCTCCACAAAAAATTGGGAGTTGAAAGCATCACTCTCATTTAGGCAATGAAGGCCAAACTATTCATGAGGCCCTGGCCTTCAAGCCAGAAGACAGGTGATTCGTCATGTCTAACAACACCATGAAACTTCCTGAGGACCAAGAGTGGTGGTTTGCTTGCAAACAATATGACTGTACAGCTGTCATGATCTTAACATATATGGATGTGAATTTTAATTAATGCCTGTGTGTCCTTCACATCTTTACCCTTTATACATACATTAAAGACTATTTATTAAATGCCTTCCCAATGTGGGCATGATGCTCACTGCTGAGGGGCCAGGAAAATGAAGAAGATATATGAATTTTAGCCCTTAAGGGAAAAGGAAGCTAATACTTATGCCATATCACAAACCCTAGACAGTAACTGTTTTATAATTACAATTGTTCTCAAGAATAATGTTGAGAAGTTGTATGATTTCTATCAGCTAAATGATAAAAAGACTTTTAAGTTTTTCTTTTAGCATATCTTCATTTGTGTATCTCCACAATTTTGAATTTGTATTTCTCTGTAAATTTATGACAGACATCATCTGCAAGGTCTGGTAATTAATTTTGCAGATTCATCCTAGAAAAAGTGCTACATACCTCATTGCTGAATATCACTATGGTCCCCTTCCAAGTACTCCCTTTCAGAAGCTGTGCACTGACACTGGTGCCTAGTCCACCAATCAAAGCAATTTTGGAACTTTTTCTCTGGAATGACCATCAAAGCTGTTGTTGTATGGCACACAAAAAAACACACAATAATGAAGGCCACTCAGCAAGACACTGCCACACATTGACATGAATAACAGCTGTGAGACCCTGATATACCAAGGTTACAAAATTTTACCAAGTTGTTTGTACAGTGCTGTTAACGTAAGCACACAGTGGCAAGTTCACAAACTTGCAGCAAATTGCTTTGAAGGGTGGACTAGGTGCTAGTATGAGTGCATAATTTCCTGAGGGGCATACTTCAAAGGTATCCATGGTGATACTCAGCAATGAGGTATGTTGTACTTTTTCTAGGATGAGTTCATGAACTTAATTCTCAGACTTCAATCTGCCCCTCATCCCTACCTTTCCTTTATACTCAAATTAGAGAGGAAAAGAATCTCACATTTATCCAATTTCATTTCTCCCTATCCCAAACCCTTCACCATCTTTTTTTCTTTTCTAAAGAATTCATTCAGTCAGGTAGTTGCACTGTTTCTGGAATTCTGCTGTGGGAGGAGTGTGAGCAGGCAGAGAAAAAACTTACTCCAAGCACAGGCTTTCCTTTGTACCTCCAGGGACAATCAACAGACTAGCCCAGGAAAGGAATTCCAAGTGGAATAGTCTTGCTAGGCTAAAATTAGAAAGGGGGAAGGGCAGGGGAAAGAAGGAAAGGAATGGAGCTGAGGAGAGGTTGCGTAAGTGTACTGCGTCTTTCTCTCAGAATCTACATATTATAATATTTACTTAAGCAAAAGTTGAAATCACTACTTAAATGCTAGCTGTCTCTATTTTAAACACTCTTCAGTTCTTTGTGTCATGGTGGGAAGGGACCTTAACAATCAAACTGTCCTCCTATCTACAATTCAGATACTATTTTAAGTGTTATTCAAATACATTTGGTTATTAGACAGGTTTACTGGAAAAATAAAATAAAAATGAATGCCTCATTTCAATTTGTAAATCAACACTAAAAGGAACATTTATGGAGATAAAATACATTTGCAATAAGAGTGCTTGGAAATAAACGCTATTGAGAAAGCTTGGAGAATGATTATATTTTATTTCAATAGAAAAAAACAAGTGAACTCTGCTCTTGTCTTCTGTTTTAACATCATGTCTTTCTGTCCCTCCTCCTCTTGTAATAAATATTCTCTTGCCAGCCCTGCTACTGACAATAATGTAGGTGAACTCTGCACCACGGACATCTGTCATTATTAATGACCATGGCACAGAGAAACGATAACTCACTCTTTTAGGAACCAAGAGGCTAAAATGCTGGAGAAATTTCCTTTCCCATTTTTGCTGAAAGAACATTTGCATTTAGCCTCTTTAAATGCAGGAACAAGCCTCAGAAGCAGAATAGAAAAACTCTACCACATTGAACTTTCATGTAAAAGTAATGTTAGTACAAAAGACACTTGTTGCTTTATGAGTGTTAATTTTTATCACAATACTATACTCAATGTTTTAGGTGTCACAATACATATTCCTTCTAATTCTCAGATTATAAAGAAATTATGTTGTAGGGAACATTCAATTTTTTTACCCACAAGCTTAAATTACGTTCCATACAACTATACCACAGAATGTTCTTACTAAAATACTTATTTCATTCACTGGGTTTCTAACATAGATATTTATTTTGAAATAAGCCTTTTAGGTATTTTATGCTTGAATCATAAAAGAAGTCTTAAAATACTGTTTTTATTACCAAACTATAAAGCAAATACGACAGATATAAAGACAAAGACATGCAGCTTTCTTTAGGAACAAAGATTTCTCACTCATTTAGAAAAATGAGGATATGACCGTGTTCCTACGGTGCTGGACACCAGCCACCAAGTCCCGTCTGAACTGAATGACAGGTGACACTCTAGTAAAATAAAAATATACTAATTCATGAAAATTCCATGTTATTTCTAACTGGTTCTTAGGTAACAACTTTCTGTCCATTCTCAACCTTAAGCTACCTGCTATTAATATGTCGTTTACTCCTTTTAAGCATTAATGCTGATAAAATGTCATGAGAGTTATTTTAACTTACTGGAAATAGACTTTTCCAGAACATAAAGTTTAAGGCTTCCGTAGATTGGGAGGACTCTGTTAAACCACTAACGTGCTCCGTTATCTTCCCATCCACTTCTCACAGAGCTTCCCACTGTTCTACTGACCTGAAATTCTGGAAATGTCAGCGCTCGGCCATGGTGCAGTTTACAGTGTGATTGGCAGCTCTCTTAGCAAGTATAAAGGAATATCAGAAAAAATAATCTGTCTTTCAACCAATTACTGGAGTATAATAAAATAGCCGCTAATGTTAAACATTCTTTACCCAAATCCCGAACTAAAATACCATTTCTCCAATGTAATGGTAAGCACAGAGGAACTGGATATATCAATGGATGGTTGGCAGTACATGCAGTAACTTCAGATCCTACATCTGCTCAAATGATAAATCATCCCGAATAACGCAGGAACAAACCAAACAAAGAAATATAAAAAACAGATGGAAGTGGGTACTACATATCTGCTTGGAAATGTTCACTCTCCTCCAGGTACTAAACACAGCACTGAACAGCACAGCCTTTGATCTAGAGGCATGCTACTACCAAGTTTTAAAGAAAACGCCCCTTCCCATTGTTACGTGCAGTTCAGTGAATGAATGAATGGACAATAATTAGCCATATTCTTACATCACAATTTTTAGCTCCCAGCAACGAAGGGCTCCATTTAATATCTAAATTAGTCATCCAGGCTGATGTCTAGAAGGGTTTTTTCCTATGTTTTCTTATACCATTTTTATATTTTTTATGTCTTACATGTAAGTTTTTATCCACTTTGAATTAATTTTTGTATACGGTAAGACACAGGAGTCCTGTTTTGCTCTTCGGCATGGGGGCTATCCAGTTCTCTCAGCTCCATTTATTGAACAGGGTTTCCTTTCTCCACTGTGTGTGGTCATCCGCTTTGTCAAAGAGCAGCTGGTTGTAAATAGATGGCTTTATACTGGGTTCTCTATTCTGCTCCACATTTACTTTTAAGGAAAGTTGAATCTAGTCAAACACATTTCATTGCTTTTTAAAAATTATATATCAAATCACCAATTTGAAACTGCCATTGTCAAGTTCATTTTTGGTTCAAATGTAAATATAATGGAGGGAGGCAGAAGCCGTAGTGTTGATAGAGGGTCCCATTTAGCATTTTTATAATTATTGCAGAAAGGAAAGGGTGTGTAAGTCGCAGGAGAATGAGAAGGGTTTTTCTTTATAAAATTCTGTTTTCCCCAAGGATCTTGTTGCAAATTTTAAGGGTGAAAAAGACAACCCCACCAAAGCCCATGTGAGTAAAACTTTGACTCTTGGGGTGTGAGTAGTAGTAGGGTGCGTTCTTCCACTCTATCCTCATTCTTATCTTTTCCCCAATAGTCCACACTCAGAAGACAGAATCAGGCCAACTTCAGTTTGTTTCCTTGTCTGTCATTTTTGCTAAATAGATTTCCATCATCAGCCCATTATAAAGCAGCCGAAACCTTAGCTCCACTTAAACTGTAAGACACTAAGACTAAAAACAAAGTTCTCGACAAAGACTTCAAAGACATAAAATCACTCAATTCAACAAACTACTCTAAATCAAATTAGTCAGAACATTTTATCCTTAAAACTGCAACAACATTGGGATATTAAATATTCAATATTATCAGTCAGGCAAATTGGCCCAGGTCAAATGAGCAAATCTAACAAATGAGATTGCTGAATTTCGCGGCTTGATAGCTTCGTAATAAATAACGTGTTTCTATTCAATCTGTACGTTAAGCCTTTTATGTGGCCTTAAGGCACTCTCTGATGGCTCTGCCCATTACAATGTAGCCATAGAAACTGACACATTTATTTCTTGGATTAGTGTGCCACTGAAAATATTAATATGATGCAGTAAATGGGGATTTAATCTAATCTACTGATGGTAGGATGAAGTTAGTAAAAGGTTGAGTGCCCTTAAGGAGAAAGAAAGATTATATCTGCAGAGAGAAGCTTGTTATTGGTTACAAAGACCAACTAAACGGCCTATGACATATTACGCACTCTCTACATGTAAACAGACTTTGTCAAACTCAGCATGCCAGGCTTTCTGCAGGCTGAAGAATGCTTTAAAAATGAAATATATAGAATTAAAGCTGTCTGTATCTAAGCTGAAACATCTTTTCTCTGTAAGCATCAAGAGAAGACGACATGGGATGGAGTGCAGTGCCGGGGGTGAAGCTCACAGGCATACCCAACCATGCATGTTGTGTTCCAATCTAAAGGGATTTCCTTAGCCTTTCAGCTTTGCCAAGGGTTAAAAAAAAAATCAGAAGAACTTCATCAAAGAAAGCCAATCTTGTCTCACATGGACAGAAAAAAAAATAGCTAACCAATTTCACTGGTAAGTTTGTTAATTTCTAACCTGAAATCAGGTATCTGATAAATATTCCTTGGATTGTGGAGTAGATCACATTTGACTCTGCTGCCTCCTCATAATTCACAGGACCTCACGCCTGTCCCCCCTTTACTCTGCAGCAAACTACATAAATTTCAAAGATATATTCTGACAGATGAAGCATTGTTGAAAAGCAAAGTACAACACTTTGTCCTTGAAATGTTAACATGTGACGCCATAAAGTATTCAAATAATAATTTACTCAATCTTTCAGGGTAATTAATTAAAATGCTCGAGATGTTAGAAAATCACCTTGAGCTTATAAAACTAGAAAGCTCCCCCACCTTCCTCTCTGCACACAAGCTGCCCAGCAGACTCACCACATGCCTTCCCAGTTATGGGGTTTGATTTCAGAAGATAATAAATAGCCAGGATCTAATTTTGCCATGTCACAACCGATTATGTTTCACAAGAAAAGGTGGAGTGCTCACCTACCAGATGAAGGTGAAACATAAAACCACTTTTATTTATGTCATGCGTCCAAATTCAACTCAACCTGGCCCTGGGTCCTGTGAGTGTGTGGACTTTCACTGTCAGGCAAATTTATGTACCTCAGGAAAGTGTCAAATATAAACATGAATTTAATCAAAGGGATGGAAACCTTTATTATAAAAAAATAAACACATTTTTGACAGCTAATATAAATTATTTTAATGCATTTTTCTACTGCTTTTCAGAAGGTCACAAAGAAAGAGTAAGACATTAAACAGATATAGCCTGTGGCTGTATCTTAATTCAGACGATGATTAGCTACATAATTTAAACACAGGCTTATTTTTAAAGGTTGTTTTCTTCTTCTTCTTCTTTTTTTTTTTTTTGCAGTTTTTGGCTGGGGCCGGGTTTGAACCCATCACCTCCGATATATGGGGCCCTACTCCTTTGAGCCACAGGCGCCACCCAAGATTGTTTTTTTTTTTTTCAAAAGTTGATTTCAACTCACTCTTTTTTTTTTTTTTTGGACGGGGCTGGGTTTGAACCCGCCACCTCCGTCATATGGGGCTGGCGCCTACTCCTTTGAGCCACAGGCACCGCCCTTCAGCTCACTATCTTAATCAATGACACTATTCGACTTAGTGTACTTATGCAGGTACAGGTAACAATGCAAAGAAAAATTTATCACAGGAATTTATTTCCCACTGGGAATAGAATCAGACCTAAGTTCTTGAACCTCCAAGTAAAATAAAAGACTCCACATGTTTTCTGGATGAGTTAGGCCAGAAATTTGTTGTTTCTGTATCATGGGTATAGTTGCGACAGCGTTACATTTCGGGTACAGAAACCAAAGCAAAGTTCGGACATCACAGTTCCTGTTTCTGTTCGTGTCAGGAGGATAAAACAGAAGTCTGATAACAATAGATTAACAAGGCCTGGGTATTACTCAGCCGTTCCCCTTAGTTGGATAGGCTTTGGACAGAATTTTAATGACTAAAAAAATTGCATATGATGAATAAGGATGTCATTTTCAATTAACACGAACAAAGGATCATTCCCATATTTGGCCAATGAGGTAGCTGTGGTGTAAGAAAAGCCAGGGCCATTCACAGACGATGTATCACCCCTTGCAAATCAAAACAAACTGATGACATTTGGCTACCCGTGCATAGTGACGTGACGACACATTTTTTAGCAGGCACTTATTAGCTACAAGTTATGGATCACACTAATGGCCTTCTATTAACTAAAAATAATACTGATCTGGTATTATTAACAGTTAGTGAAACATAATACTTAAACCCAAATGGACTGTAAACTGTGCCAGCATCCAGGTTTATTTAAGATAAAATAAGTACAGAGCTAAAAAGAATTAATAATAGTATTCCACGGCAAAATGAAAATCAAGATCTTTATAAAGATTCACGCCTTTGAACTCACTTTGTAAAAAGCCTGCTGCCAAAGCTGCACGCTGATGACAGACTTAGCATGGGTTTAAAGCAGTGGTTCTCAACCTTCCTGATGCCACGACCCTTTAATACAGTTCCTCATGTTGTGGTGACCCCCAACGTAAAATTATTTTCATTGCTACTTCATAACTGTAATTTTGCTACTGTTATGGATCGTAATGTAAATATCTGATATGCAGGATGGTCTTAGGCGACCTCTGCGAAAGGGCTGTTCGACCCCCAACGGGGTCGCGACCCACAGGTTGAGAATCGCTGGTTTAGAGAGTTTAGCATACGTGCTTATGACGGAGCACACACCCTTATAATGTAGAAAATGCATTCTGTCATAGCATATATGCTTAGGACCTAAGCCAACGCATAGATTTAGGGCATAGCGTACATGTTTAGAGCGGTATCAAAGAGCCGTTATCTCCCAGTCACTCGCCGTTGTAGATTTTATCACTTTAGGGTCAGGTCTCCAGCTCGGTTGGTTGTGGGAACATCACAGAGACCTCTTTCAGCTCTTCCGTGATCTGGTGTGCGCTCAGCTAGAATGCAGTGATGTGTTAACTTATTTGAAAACGTCTCTCAAGGAGCACTGATTAAAAAATCCAGAAGACATACATATTTTCAGCACACAGCATGGAAAAGCTGTCCATACATAACAGAATTAAAACTATCTGCATACTAATTGCCATTTACTGAAGTCTAAGAATCCTCGGTAGATGTACCTTGTGCCTCCAATGCAGGGTGTGACCAGATAGCATCTGCTGTCAAGAGGTGGACACTGTGGATATCACGTATCCTTTGTGTATTTCTAATTAAATTTGGAAGGAAAAAGCAAACCTGCTTTTTCAGAGAACACCACCTGCTTATATTAACAGAACCACCTCTGAAGGACGGAGGTCTCCAGGATGCAGAACTCACTCTGAGCATACGATTCCATCTCCTAGCTCACAGAGTAACCAGGGCCACTGACTGGGAGAACATCCTCAAGCCCTGTAACCCGAATCAACCACCTTCTCCATTTGTCCTTACTTGCGTCCCACCACTTGCAAAGCACGGCTGTCCTTTCCTCTCCTGCAGGCAACCCCACTTCAGGCCTGGTGGGTCCTGAGCTCTCTCTCCTGCTCTGACACCATTAGACTTTCTCACGTCCTCCTTCTATAGCAGTGTTGTCCCCCACATTCAAATATACTCAAGCTCCCCTATCCAATTTCCCATCCAAATCAACCACTCAAACTCTGTCTCCCTCAGCTATTGCTTCTTTTTCTTTCTCTCACCATGTCAGATAAATATTGCAAAAGCCACCCACACTTGCCAGCCTCAACAGCCTCAATTCCCTCTCACTGCTCAATCCTCAATTGTCTGAGTCTGCTCAAACCACTTCCGCCAAGTCACCATACTAAAAAAGTCCATGGCGTTTTTCAGTCTTTATCTTATGATCATTGTGACTGTTGATGACATACTTTGGCAATCTCTATTCTGTTGGCTTCCTTGACACCACTGTATCCTCATTCTCTCTGACATTCCTTCGTGTTTACCCTTGGGGGTCTCTTCCTCTGTTTACCCCCCAAAACATGGGCTATCTCAGGTTCCTTTTCCTTCCTTCCCAATAGGCTCTTCTCGAACAAGAAAAGCAGACAGAGGAAGGTGTTAATAGTTTTAGCTAAGTTTTATGCTTACTGCCCTAAGCACAAAATTGTTTCCTCATCTGTCAAATGAGGTTCATAACAGCACATCTCTATTTAGTTCTTATAAAAATTAAATGAGGTAACAGTATTTGGAAGGCTTCATACACGCCTCATATGTGGTATCAACGAACATGGTTACCATGCTGGAAATGATTTTCCTTCTCCCCTCCTGTCCCCAATCTTTTCACTGATAGATCAGAGCTGCCACTCCTTTCTCCCTTTAGCTTCATCTAGAAGAGCCAATGGTCTTCAAAATTTCTTCTAAGAAGTTCTAGGAGTCTTCCTTTTGCTGTCTCCTTTATTCATTAAATTTCAGTATAAGAATTGAGTTTTCTTTTTAAAGAAGACTTTATTTTTGTGGGTTGTTATTTTTAAAAAGATGGAAAACTGGCTCGGCGCCTGTGGCTCAACGGGCTAAGGCGCCAGCCACGTACACCTGAGCTGGCGGGTTCGAATCCAGCCAGGGCCCGCCAAACAACAATGATGGCTGCAACCAAAAAAAAAAAAAAAAATGGAAAACTATCAGTCTGACATTCCTAATTGGCATTCCTACTTTTCCAACCTGTCAGCATACAACTGTGCACCACACTGAAGCCTGGGCAATCACCTCGGAAGCTACATCTTAGATCTCACTTT
>CAUYRH010052872.1:0-18084 GCA_963574655.1 Perodicticus potto
TTTATATAGTGATTAAGAAAATGCTATGAGGGCTATCTCTCACAGTACGATCAAAATGTTTCTGATTGTATATGAAGCACATTCTGCCCTATGATTGCACCAATGCACACAATTATGATTTAATAAAATTATTAAAAAAAATAAGTCCTTCAATCTCAACTCTCATATTATTCCCTGTCTGTTTCCAGTATCAACACCCTCTCCTGAGCAAGCAGTAGTTTCTTGCCTGTCTTTATAAGTGTGGAATTGGCCTGGCAAGATATAATAGACAGAGCTTCATGCCAAGCCCAAAGAACTGTTACTGTTTTTGCCAACTATTTTCTGTCAAAATCTGGAAACAATCTTTTCATTAAAGGAGTTTCAATAGCTGTTGGAACTGCAGCACTTACTGGTCAGTAAACAATTTCACTCTTGACTAAATTTCCCTCTGCCTAATAAAGATTTCTGGCCATGAAGGCTACTGTTACATCACATAGCACTGCTGAAAGCAGGGGTGGAGTTTGGGGTTGGAGAGGTGTATAGCCTCTTACTTAAAGTCTGTATTTTTATCCTTCTTCTATTAATGAGTTTTCATTCTGGAATTAGCCTTCATCGTTGACAACTGTTTCACCATCACTCACTTTCCCCAATAGCTCTTCTGAACCTTCCCATTGCTGCCTTCTCATTTGGGGCTCTTCTCATATTCAGTGGTGCCTTTGCTTCTGTCCTTTCCTCTATTCAAAGATTGTCATAATCCACAGGTGCTCTGACTTCAGATTCCCCTTTCCTTCCCTTTTCTACGTTAAAATCCTGTAGCCCTCTCCTGCCTCTCTTGATTCCCACCAACCTCCAGGCTCCACAGTTTCTACTTTCAATATTAACTTTCCATCAGCGTGGAATCTCAAAAGGCAAATTGGAAAGTTCTACTTATATGAAAATAGAAAAATATTGGAAGATCAACCAAATCAACAAATTTAATGGTAAATGGAATATTTGTATTTGTGGTTTAAAGACATATGGATTTGATTTATTAGGGCATATTAATATGCCCAGGAATTTTTATTTAAAAGGCTGAGCTGATACCAAGAGGGCAAAAAACATATGGTCATCTGTAAAATGCTAACTGTGCTATAAATAACATTTACATAAATTGCAGTGGATTCTGATGGGGTGATCAAATACATAGGCCTCATTTAAGCACTGAGGCATACAACTGGAGAAAGCTTTTATTACCCAATGGCATTTTTTCTTCCATAGGAAATTTAGTAACTTTATGTTTATCAGAGATACTAGTACCCAGGAGTTGGAGGTTGCAGTGAGCTGGGATCACACCACTGCACTCTAGCCTCAGCAACACAGAGATGCTGTCTCAAAAAGAAAAAAAAAGTAGTAATTGAGGGTCCTGTAGATTACCAGGAAAACTAGTTAATTGCAATCTCCCTAAACCACACTGGTGGTAAAATGTTCTGCACTCACCCACAGGATCCTGGGAGCCTCTGGGTACAACTGTGATGGGAAAAAACACATTTCTTTTCATGAGAAGGTATGGGAAAAAATCCATGACCTCTAAACTTTCTTCAAGACATCACTATGGCTGAAGCCATTAAAAAAACCACTTAGAAAGATGCCTACTAACAGGACAGCTCCTTAGACCCTTCCTGAAAGCCGAAGGAAGATCTGAAGACTTCCAATCAACCATCTTCATAAAGCTTGGAGGGTGGAGATACGTGCCCGGGATCTTAAAATATGTTACAGAACAAGTATAAATAAAAAGTGACATTATGATTACTAAAGATTCATTAAAGGAATTATAAGACAAAATGCTAAATTATTAAAAACATACCATCATAGTAGAAACAATCCTTTAAGAGAGTATAGAAGGGAAAGAGTTTAGCACTGGAGGGGTTCAAAGACTTCAGGATGGAGGTAGTATTAGATACAGGCTTGAGGAGTTTGGGAGAGCTGGGAAGTAGGTTGTGAGAGAGAAGAGGTGGGGAGGGCACCTAAAAGCATCGCTAGAAGACCAGAATATTTAGAGCTCTAGCTTCATACGTGTATGACTGAAGTGTGGGAACTGGAGAAGAAAATGAAGTGGCATATTCTTGTATTTAGCTAATTGGGCCCCCAAATTGCAAATGATGGTGCTTTTTGTTTTTAACAGAAGTCATAGTGAGAGTTTACTGGGTATATCTGGCATAGTGGTAGGTATTATGAATTAAAAAACAAATGAGACTCAACTTTGCTCCCAAAGATTTCACAGTATATCAAGACAGACTGCAATACACATATAAATAAATTTATTCGACACTACAGCAGAATAGTTATGATAAAAGGCTGTAGGTGGGCGTGTACAGCTAAAGATTCCATATCTATCAGTGTGGGCTTCTATACCTCATCTATCAAGCACAAATCCATATAATCTTTGAGAAAATTAATTTGATAGTAGGAATTCTCTTCACATCCTTTGACTCAGTAATTCTACTGCTGTTATTACTTCTTCATTAGAAAGCATTAGTATGTCTTGTGGCCAAGAGGTTCCTGTATTAGGAGAATTTATCATGATTATATTCATACAGGTTAGCAAAGGAAAGGTTCTCAAGCTATATCTTCCATGTGAGAATCCTGGCTTTATCATTTACCAGGTCCATGATCTTGGATGAAGGATCCAACCTCTAAGTCATTCATTTTGTCATCTAAAAAATGGGTATAATAATGACTACCATCCTCAAAGGGCTGTTACAGATAATTAAAGTCAGACTCAGCAGACTACCTGGCTCATAGTAAGTACTAGGTGGTTTTTAGCTCATTAATTTATAATAGTGAAAACTAGAAATACCTAAATGTTTCATAATAAGTGATTGGTGAAATTATGAAATAGCTCATGCAATGGACTATTACATAATCATAAAAAAGGTTTTGTGACCTACTAAATGGAGAAAGTGATGATGACATAATATTGTTGCAAAAAGAAAAATACAAAACTATTGTATTCTGCTTAGCTTATAAATAGCAAATAAGTATATTTGTATAAGTATAATACAAATATTGTAGCTTATACAATATGTAGTATAAGCTACAATAAGTATAAGTAGCTTACAAATAAGCAAATAAGTATAGAAATGCATAACCTCCAAAGGGAAAAATCAAAGAACTGAACATTCCCAAGAATTATTTCTAAGTGCTAGAAGTAAAAATCACTTTTTTTTCTTTTTTATTTTTGCACATTCAAAAAAGTCTACAATGAACATATGCTACTTTTATTTTAAGGAAAGTAAATTATTTAAAATAGCACATTTCTTCAAAATGCCAAGTTATTTGCCGGAATCTGGTACTACTTTTGACAAATTATCATCTCACCCTTTGAAAACATTCCATATGGAAGGGCTAACATGTCTTTAGTGCCTTCTCTACTCAATCATCACTCACTGGATTCCATTAGGGTCTCTATGCCATGGTAGAAGCTGTGTAGATGACAAGGAAAGTGAAGGTCATAACTTTAATCTGTAGAGCATCTTGAAGAAAAGTGAAAGGCATGAATTACTTGTACACCAAAACAGGGTAAGTACCATATGAATGAAGAGAAAAGACAGCAGGTGGACAAGAATACTTGGGGCAGGCTTCTAGGAAAGAAAGGACTTGGAACTGGACCCTGGAGATAGGTAAAGTTGGAATAGCCAGAGTGCATGGAGCAAGATATGCCAAGTTAGGAGGATAAAAATGAAGCAACTATGAAAACTAAGTGATATATATAAACCACCATACACAGGGACCCATGAGTGTAGTCCTAGAGGCAACCAGAACTACACACTGAGTGTAACTAAGGTTCTGTCTCACTTGACAATTTCAATTTTTGTAGGGAAGTGTTGAAAAATATCCTGAGGCTCTCTTGATAATTTAAGGAGGAAAAGGTTCTGTCATAAGTATCTGTCATGGGCAAGAGAAAGAGAAATTTGGTTTTTACAATCATTAAGCTTACACTCTCATGGTTTATTTACATCATAGAGCAGTGGTTATGAGTGCACCAAGAAGGAAAAGATTTTAGAACTTATCTGGACCGCTGAAGATTTCTCAGGAGAGGAGAGATAAGTGAAAACAAGCGGGTGGGGCAGGAGAAACACTAAGGATGGCTCAAGAAGGAATTCTAACCTGGAATTTGACCAGGAAGTTGGCTCATGAAAAAGAGTTGGACGTGGGGCGCAAGCCATCAGTAGTCATTCTGTAATTCTGGGGGTGGGAGAACTATTAAATTCTTCACATTTATTATTCCTTCTGTAAAAATGAGAGTGAACTTGAGGATTTTTGATATTTCCTTTAATTCTACGAATCTGTAATTCTAGTGCTCCAAACATTTTAATGTCCAATTAAGTAATCAAAATCTAAATTTTTATCTTTCTTGGACCATAATTACAAATGGCAGCTTATGCCCTTTAAGGTTTTTGTGGAGATTTTTTGAGTAATTAAAAAATATCTTGAATATGGAAGGCAAAATATAATTAACTTTAATACTGAAGACAAATATAAATGGGTACCTAAAAGAGTGTATTAAATAAAACAGATAAATAAAATGTGATCTGTTTGGATTGTAGAATACCATACATTAATTAAAAGGAAAAAATTGAATCTGTGCATCAGTATGATTAAATCTTAAAAATACATAGGGTAAATAAAAGCAAATTACAGAACATCATGTATAGTATTATCCATTTACATATTAATGAAAAGCCTGCAGGTAATATTACATGCATTCTATGAAAAGTATTCACAAACATGGATAGATAATATTAAAAGGCATGCATACTCACTCATAAAAGTAGTTATTTCTGAGGAGGGGGTAAATAACTAAAATTAATAATATACATCATTAGTAGCAGATATAGCAAATATACAGTACTTTATCTGTAATGTAATAAAATGTAATGTAACAAATAATAATCACATGTATATTGGGTAATTAAAAAATAGAAATAAGAGAAAAAATTGAATAGAAAAGTAAGCTTAATGCAAAGAGTAGGGGAGTAAGACTCAGAGGACTAAAACCACGAGCATGCTTCTATCAATAACTAACCATTTAGCATGAAAACTCGCTTATTCTTTCAGGGTACCAGTTTCCTTCCTTGGCTAAAGTATAAGGGCATCAATCAAGGGGATCACTAAAGTTCCAAGTTCTAAGACATTGAGATGTTTTTGAATTGTTGATATTTCATAGGACAGTGAGCAAATAACCAATGATATTTAGCGCAAATGTCAGAACTTCAGTGGGTGAAAAAGCACAGCGACCTAAGCTGCCAGGACACTTCTCTACTGTTTAGTGGTTTGGAAAGGTTAAGCTCCTTGCATCACATTTGGTCAAAATTAGATAGTGGAGCTGCCTACCTTGGTTTTCCCTCACAGAGCTCCTAAATCTGGTCTCTAACTGGACATCTAATTATTCTAAGTGTCTATGTGTGATAATATGCACAAGAGATGGTTCAGGTTTTCATAAAGGTAACAAAAAGATTTGTTAAGATGGAATACATCTATACTCTGAAATTTGAACCATCTACAATTTAATCTCCGTAGTTAAATTTGCCAATATATAAACAATACATGGTAAATTATGGCAACAGTTTTGATTTCTCTTCATGGGGGACAGGTGATGATAAGTGGCTAAGAAAAAGTCTCTAGGATAGTATGTTTTCCCCTTTTTTAAAAATTTCAGATTTATGTGAGGGTACCTACAATTAGGCTATATTGTTTGTATCTGTAAGATAAAGTCCAAGTTGAAGTTGTGTCTTTCACTCAGGAAGCATTCCATATGTGTGTGCATTGTACCTGTTCAGTGATAATGTATGGAACCCTTTCCAGCCCACCCACTTCTTGAATTGAATTGAGTTTTTCTCTCTTGAGGGCCTGAAGTTGTTAATGTACTAGTTTCAACTTAGTATTGCATAATGTCATTCTAGTTTTTCCATTCATGTGATATTTCACTTAGGAGAATGTTCTCCAAATCCATCCATGTTGTTATAAAAAATAAAAAAAACTCTGCAGCTTTGGGAGCTTGAGATATGGGCCATTCTCACTGGGGTTAGATGATATCTCAAAGTGATTTTGATTTGCATTTCTCTGATGATTAGGGATGATGAAAATTTTTTCTTGGCTATTCATCTGTCTTTGTGAGAAAAGATTCTGTTCATGTCTCTTGCCCAATTTTTTTTATGTGATTGTTTGCTTGTTGATTTGCCTGAATTCTTCATAGATTCTGGTTATTATACCTATGTCAGATTCGTAGCATGAAAATTTCTTCTCCCATTCTGAAGCTTGTCTCTTTGCTTTGTTGATTGTGTCCTTAGCTGTGCAGAAAGATTTTAAATTGATCATGTTCCATTATTTACTTTTGTGGTTGCTGCAAATGCCAGTAAGGTCTCCTTTATAAATTCTTTTCCTAGGCTGGTAAGATCCAGGGTTTTCCCTACACTTTCTTCTAGAGTTTTTATAATTTCATGTCTTAGATTTAAATCTTTCATCCATCATGAGTTAGTTTTTGTAAGTGGTGAGAAGTCTTTTACCTGTGGCTAACCAGTTCTCCCAGCACCATTTGTTAAATAGGGGTTCTTTTCCCTGGTGTGTGCTTTTGTTGGCTTTATCAAGAATCATATCATGATATGAGGCTGGGTTCATCTCTAGGTTGTCTGTTCTTTTCTATAGATCTATGTCTCTATTTTTATGCCAATGAAATGCTGCTTTGATCACTGTGGACTTATAGTATAACCTGATGTCTGATAATGTGATGCCTCTAGATTTATTTTTATTTACTAGAATTGCATTGACTCTTTGGAGTTTTTTGTGCTGCTACATGAAATGTTGAACTATTTTTTTTAAGTTCTTCAAAGTATGACATTGGTATTTTAATGGGGACTGCACTGAATGTGTAGATTGCATGGGGGTAGTATAGACATTTTCACAATGTTGATTCTTCTCAGCCATGAGCATGTTTTTTTTTTTCTTTTCATCTGTTAACATCCTCTGCTATTTCTTTTTTCAGTGTCTCATAGTTCTCTCTATAGAGATCCTTTACATACTTTGTTCCAAGGCATTTCATTTTCTTTGAAACTACTATGAAGTGTATTGTGTTTTTGATTTGATTCTCAGTTTGTCTGTTATTGGAAAATACAAAGGCTACTGATTTGTGAACATTGATTTTATATCCTGAGATGTTACTCTATTTCTTGATACAATAACATCTCAACTCTTGGTTGAGTCCTTGGGATTTTCTAAGAATAAGATCATATCATCAGCAAAGAGCAATAGTTTGACCTCCTCTGTTTCCATTTGCATACCCTTGATATCCTTCTCTTACTTGACTGCATTGGCTAGAACTTCTAGCCCTATGTTAAATAGCAGTAGCAAAAGTGGACTTCCTTGTGTGGTTTCCATTCTAAGTGGAAATGCTTTCAGTTTTACTCCATTCAGTATGCTATTGGCTGTGGGTTTGTCATAGATGGCTTTCTATCATTTGAAGAAATGTCCCCTTTATACCTATTTTACTAAGTGTTCTTACCAAAAAAAGATGCTGTATGGATGTGTAGGTGATGATAGTATAGGAAAAAGGTGGGGAGAGGCGGGAGAGGGGCGGGGAGGAGGGAAGGTGGGAGGAGGGAGGATATTCGGTGGGACTTCACCTATTGTGCTTAATGCAATGGTACATTCCCAAACTACTAAGAGTATAGTATAAATGTCTTAGCACAACAAATAAGTAAGATGATGTTTATGTTAATCAGTCTGATTTAAGCATTCCACATTGTATAGCTAATCAGCACATTGTACCCCACAATAGTATACAGTTATGATTTAAAAAAACTAACATAATATATGGTAAAAAATAAATATTAATACTAGTTGATAAAAAAAAAGATGCTGAATTTTGTCAAATGCTTCTTCTTCATCTATTTCCTCTAGGCTGGTCTTTTCTGGAGATTTCTTTCCATTTTCTCCATTGTTCTCCTATCATAAAATCTCTTCTGGGATGTCCATGTCTTGGTATAAAAGCTTTTCACCAAGTCTTAGCCTTTTCATGAGAGTTTTGCCCAATTTCAACACTTATTTGTTAATACCCCACTGTAGCTCTTAAGTCTCTTACTTGAATGTGCTTACTATATGTGTATCAATCCCACCCTTGTAGAAATGCTGACTCTGTGATAACCCCAAGCCACTCTAGTGCCCACTGGAAAAGTTTTAAGGTCAGTTTATTGGGATAAGGTTTCTTCCTTACTTGGACTGCAAATTGAAATCAGTTTCTCCTTTGCACAATGCAATGTTACTTTCTATGTGTAGCAGCAATTGACATTGCCAGTCTCCTCCTTTTCTTTTAGTAATATATTCTCAAGTCTTAGTTCAGCACATGGTGATAAAAATAGGATGAGTTCATGAACTTAATTATCTGTCCTCATATATGACATTGGCTTGATGGTTGGGCATGGAGTGACAAGGATATAAAAATTTCAAGCCAGAAATCTAACATTAGTAGCAAAATATTTGCTTAAAATGTTTCATTCACTTCCTATGACTACTCTAATAAACTTCCACAAATTATGTGTCCTAAACCAACAGAAATTTATTATCTTACTGCTCCAGAGGTTAGAAATTCAAAATGGATCCTTCTGGGCTCAAATCAAGTTGTGATCATGGTTGTATTCTGTTCAGAGAGCTGTAAGAAAGACTCCATTTCCTTACCTTTTCTAGGTTTAAGAGGCTGCCTGTATTCCTTGGTTCACAGCCCCTTCCTCTATCTTCAAAGCCAACAACAGCAGGTCAAAATTTTCTCTTATCAAATTACTGTGACCTCTTTTTGCCTTCTATCACATTTTAAAATTCCTGTTATTATCATGTATTCATTTAGATAGTCCATCTTAAAGTCAGATGATTATTAACCTTACCTTAATTTCCCTTTGCCACATAATGTGAGGTATTCACAGGATCTAGTGACATAGACATCTCTGAGGGGGCCATCATTCTGCCTACTACAATGTACCCTGTGATACTTGGAAATCAGAAGCCATGATAATTGAGCCCACAATAGGGAGGTGTTGAATATTAGTGTATGACACCATTGACTACTTCTTGCCATTTTTAGAAAGACCCTACAAGAATAAGTTGGATTCCACCAAGAGTCAGCTTACTTGAAAATAGAGATGGAAGGAAATTCAGCTCTGCTTAGGTAAGCACTTGTTCTTTCTTTTCTCTCTTTTTAAATTTTCTTGTATGGATTGGGGCAAAGTCCAGATATTTGGAGTTTTACCAGGCTAAAAAGTTTATTGATAGCTTTTTTACTCCAGTGATTTTTGTAGAAGTAGCAAAGGATAAGCCCGTATCCCCAGATTTTCTCAATCACTTCCCAGTAAGTATTCCCTGTGGGAGAGGGAACAATGGTACAAACTAGGCTTAAATAACCCAACTCTTTTTATTTGTGGCCTCAGCTACTTTAGAGAAAAAGGCCAGGGTGGGGGCAATCAGTGCACAAAGGACAAAAAAATGAATGATTGTTTTGGGATTTTGTGATGTGGGCTAATCTTACTGGAGTTAGATGATATCTCAAAGTGGTCTTGATTGGCATTTTTCTGATGATAAAAATGATGAGCATTTTTCCTGTGTTTGTAGGCCATGCATCTGTCTTCTTCAGAGAAATTTCTGTTCAAGTCTCTTGCCCACATCAAAATGGGGTTATTTGTTCTTTTCTCATTGATTAGTTTGAGTTCTCTATGGATTCTAGTTATCAGACCTTTTTTGGAAGCGTAACCTACAAATATCTTCTCCCATTCTGAAGGTTGTCTGTTTGCTTTACTTACTGTGCTTTTGGATGTGCAGAAGTTTTAACAAATTGTGGTACAGTATATTGGAATATTATGCAGTCATAAAAGAGATGGAGACCTTGCATCTTTTATGTTTATCTGGATGGAGCTGGAACATATTCTTCTTAGTAAACTATCTCAAGAATGGGGGAAAAAGTATCCAGTGTGCTCAATACTACTATGAAATCACTATACAATCACCTACACATTCATACAAATGGTATAACATAACTATAGTCCAGAAAGAAGGAGGGCAGAGGAGGTAGAGGGGAGGGGACGAGGGAAATTGGGATAAGGGAGGGTATTTGAAGAGGACCTCACCTAATGTGCATAATGACATGGTAAATTTTAAAACTATTGAGAATACAGTATAAATGTCTTACCACAACAAATAAGTAAGCAAGGAGATGGTTATGTTGATTAGTTAGATATAAGCATTTGACATTGTATATCAAATCAGCACATTGTACCCCATAAATGCATTGATGTACACAGTTATGATTTAATAAAAGAAAAAAAATTTAAAAAAATGAATGACTGGAATAGGCCCACTTAAGCAGAATGTTGGATGAGACCATTGGCTGTAGTTTCTGTCTCATAGAATTGATAGACAGAAATAGACCAGAAATTGACTAAGTTTTGAGGAAATTATGTTATGAATGAATACCAAACAGACTGACTAAATCCTGGGGTACATACCAAAAATACCTACAGGACACTAATCCAGAGAATTATACTCAGAAAGAAAAATTATACATGCTAGGTGAGCTAAAGAAGGAATTTACTTCATCGACAGAGGAAGGAGTTATTATGAACAGAAGTGCACCCACCGCCCTACAAGTTCCTATGTTGAAGCCCCACTCAGAACGTGACTGCATTTGGAAATAAGGTTCTTAAAAAGATGAATGAGTTAAAATGAGGTCATTAGGGTAATCCCCCCCAAATCCCTTATTAGAAGTGGAATAGACACTAAAGATGTCCACAAAAAAAGAGAGAGAGAGAGAAACCACAAGAGGACACAGCAAGAAGGAGGCCATCTCCAAGGGCAGGAGGGTGACTTCAGAGGAAACCAAACTTCTGCCACTTTGATCTTACACTTTCAGCTTTCAGAACAATGAAACGCTAAATTTCTGTTGTGTGAGCCACTCGATTTGTGTTATTTTGTTATGGTAGCTCTAAAAATACAAGAAGGAGTCTTTCCTATTCTTGCATGACAGTATGTCATCATTGATATAAAGTGAGTACCACCTGTTCAGATTCTTACCTTTTCTAAATTGAAGGGCTTTGGGGTCTTGTTGGTGTGTTTGAATTGCAGCGCCACAGCTCCTGGTATGCTGTTTTACACTGGCGAGGGGTCAAATAACTGTTCTTACAGGCAACAGTTCACTAGGCCACAAACAGCCACACCCAGTCCTGCTGAAGGAGCCTATACATGCCATGCAGATCTGGGGTTTGAACTAGATGCAAGAACTGGCTTGTGACCCATGTAGAAGGGTGAGTATGTTTCTAGATTTAGACAGAAGAATAAGAATAGTAGCATTGCCAGAGGGACAAACTGGAACAGAATTAGCATTGTCTCCAGTATCTACTTCCTATTTCATACTTATTAGATGAGCTGCACATATGGCCATTTACGCTTAAAAACCCCTTAAATGAGATCATAAATTATTTCTGAACCAGAGGAAACGAGTAGAAAAGATGTGTGCACCTGCAAGATCATGTCCTAAAGAGGAAGTGGGGCCTCTTCCCCCGCTTTCTTCCTCAGGCTGCTCCCAAAGTCGACACTGTGAAAAGCCATTGGAGGCTGCGGATACAGGCTGCACCCGCCGCTCCACTGAAACCACAGCTGTCTTTATGACCCAGTTTGTCCCAGTAAGTTTAGACATGAACATAAGATGGGGAAATTTTCATGTTTATGTCCCTAAAACTGCAACAAAATAGGCTACTTTCTACTCTCCTCTGGACTTAATTTGAGTAATTTGGGCAATTCAAGTTTTGCTGAAAATAAACAGGTTAAACAGTTTGGGGGATTCATTAAGATATCAGGTTAGAAACAGTAAGTCCTCAAATGTAAAAGCCTCAATAAGAGAAAATCATTCTTTTTCCTCATGTAACATTTCAGGTAGTAAGCAGTTGCAGCTGATATGGTGGCACCATAGAGCCCAAAGATTTTTCTATTTTGCTGCTTTGCTGTCCCAAATTTATGTTTCTAGCCTTGACCTACCTCCTGAACTTCAGAGTCATTTACCCAGTCGCCTAATCAACATCTCCACTTGGGCATCTAAAAGGGATCTCAAGCTTAAATTTCTAAAGCAGAACTCTTGCTTTTCTGCCCTAAACTATATCTGCCTTGTCTCCCCCAAGGTCAGTAAAGGTACCATAACTCATCCAGTTAGTTATTCAGATGCAATGGCTCAGACCAACGTTCCAGGGATTATCCAACACAATTTCTGTCAGCTTACAGATATATCCCAAATCTGACCACTTCCCACTACCTCCACTATTGTCCCTCTAGTTTCAATGACTGTTTTCTCTGGAAGATGAAATGGTAATAGCAAGCAAATCGCGCTCTGCATTTCCATTCTTAGATGGTGCAGTTCATGCATATGCAGGGACGAACGTGTATTAATATTCCGTTGCTGATATAGCAAATTCATTAACTTACTTTTTCTGTAGGTCAGGAGTGTCACTGGAGTCTCACTGTGCTAAAATCAAGGTGTTGGCTGGCTGCATTCTTTCCTGGAAGCTCTAATGTGAATACATCACCGTCCCCGTTCCTCCACCCTGAAAGCCAGCAGTGTTGGATGGAGTCTTCCTTCTCATGTTGCCATGCTCTGACCTCTTTTCCTACCACCTTCTTCCACTTCTGAGGACCCATGTGATTCCACTAGGATTGCTGGGATAATTAAAGTCAATCTCTGTATTTTAATACTAGCTGATTAACAATATTATTTCTGGGCGGCACCTGTGGCTCAAAGGAGTAGGGCGCCGGCCCCATATGCTGGAGGTGGTGTGTTCAAACCCAGCCCCAGCCAGAAAGCACAAAATATATATATTATTTCCATCTACAACTGTGATTCCCCTTTGTAAGGTAACATATTCATAGTTCCAGGGATTAGACTGGGCATCTTTGAAGGAACACTCTTCTGCCTGTCAGACAATGTAATTTTTAACATGGAAGCCATATTTTATACTTTTCCTTCTTTCTCATGCCCTCAATTGCCTTCTTAGTCACACATAGAATAAAATCCCAGAAAACGTGTATTTTACAAGCTATCCATTTCTACCCTCTCAGTCCATTCCCTGTCACCCTCTCTGTGTTCATTTCCATGTGATCCTGCCACCCTTATTACTGTTTCCCAGAAAGTCACGTTCATTCCCACCTCAGAGTCCTTGAACTCTGCCAGAAACCTCTTCCCTAGATGTCCATATGATCACCACCTTCACTCCATTTATTCCTCTGCTCAAAGGGTACTTCCTCAGAAATATCATCCCTACTAATTATCCGTCACTGTCACTCATAGTATCTGGTATCAGACATTATGGTATCAGCATCTCACCTTACTGCGAGTTATTTCAAACTTACTGTGAGTTATTGTTATTCATTAATGGCATTATATAATCTACTTATTTGTTCACTTACTCACTGTCTGTCTCTACCACTAGAACATAAGTTCCATAAAGATAGGGAACTTGTTTTTCTCTTTCTTTGCTTCCTTGGCAACTTATAATGGGTGTCCAACAGATAATTGGCAAATGAGTGCATGAATGGTGGAATGTAAAGATAAAGTAGCTGATACACTCAACATTTTTACCTTTTTAACATTTTTATAAACATTAAAATAATCCAACCAGTCTTCTGCAATAGATAAACCACTTAGATTCTGAACAATCCGGGCAGAATTCTATACTTAAGCCCCACTTGGTCCTATTTGCAATGCAATTGAAAGCTAGAGATTTCTCTCTTTACTTTTTTCCCCTTTGTGTGTCCTGGTTTTCAAATGAGGTGTTTAATTCCAGCCAGCATGCTAAGCATGTGCAGACCCTGTGTTGAGCCTCCCATCCCACCTTGGGGATTCTCACACAAAGCAGGACAGGATTATTAATCCACTCTCTACAGCTGCTGCAGTAGCACCTCACAGATTGTCAAAGAGGAGTGACAGATGTGCAGTGCCTAGCAGCCCTGAAAGTCAATCTATGGGGTTCTGGACTAATGACTTTCAGGAAAGTCATTATTGATCAAGTAAAGTTTCCAACTCAGGGAAAAGTGATGGCTTAAGGAAAACAGCTTTGTTTCAGGAAAAAAGCTGGCTTGATCTGTTTTGCTCTCAATATTCTGTACCTAAGCATCCCAATTAATAAAAGGTGGATATGAAGGATCTGCCATGAGCCAAAGTTTATGCCAGGGTCCATGGTATTCAAAAGAAGAAAGACCGCCTTTGCTCTCTAGACTCTCCCACTCATTGTAGTTAAATAATTACTCAAACTAAAGTTTATAAATATGTCAACAATGTGTCTCTTTGAAACTTAAGAAAATGACCCTGTCTTCCAATCGTCATTTAAAACATAACAGATGGGCTTGACATTTGCTGTAGAAAACACACACAGAGAATAGCCATTCTTTGAACTGCTATCTATTTTTTTCGCACCATGATTATGGAGCAGTTTTATGGAGTAGAATTAAATTCCCTAATCACATGAATAACAAAGGAAATGGCAAAGATGGCTGTTGTATGTACCTAGATAAGAACATTTGTCCATCTTCTCATTTCTTTTGCTGGGCAGCTGTCAATTTCAGACTCTGTACACTGGTCTTGGGATCTTGACATATTGTGTCGAAAACCCACCTCCTTCTCCAATTTTCCCCCTTTTCCTGACACATGACTGCCTCTTCAATCCTCAATGCCCACCTCAACTCTTGGCCACTTTTGGGTTTCTGGTCACTTACAAATGGCTTCTATTCCAAACCCTGAATTGTGGGACCAGTGGCATAGCTCCTGCCTGGCTTTCTGCCCACATCCTTCCATCCTGCCAGAACCATCTATTGCTGCCAGAATTAAAGAATGACAATCACAGAGACAGTGAAGTGACACTGGGCACTCTTGGAGATTGACCTGGCTTTGGATCTCTTTTGCTGGACAGCTGGCTATTTTCTGAATAACTAAAATTTGAGCTTTGAGTATGGCAATAATTCTGTCTGGATCTCTACAAAAGAAATCATATGAACGTAGACAGGGTAGAAACTCATTTCATTAAATGAAATTTAATCAAAGTACTCTTGAAGGTAACTGAATAAAATGACAGAGGAACTGATTTACATTTTACCCAGAAAATCTATTTGTGAGTATTATACACAGGTCCCAAAGCAACAAAATATTTGATACCAGAATTTCCACTAGAAGGATGGATGGATGGGTCGATGGATAGATAGGTAGTAGGTAAATCTATAGAATAGGAACTGAACTCCTGAAGGAAATCTAGAAGAAGAAAAAATGAGCACCCCACAAGAGGACCTATAGTGAGGGCACCTATGGAAATTCTCAGCTTGGCCTGTCTGAAAGAAGTAAGGTAGGAAGACAATAAGAAAATTCTTTAAAAGGAAGCTATGATGTTCTGCATTGTTTGTGGTAATAAAAACACTAAGCTTTCCGGGATTAGCATGAAAGCCAAGTCTAAGGTCACTAAAAAACACTAACTTAGACATGATCTCATTAGTGCATTGTTTAAGGACTTCCAAGTGAATGCATGTACAACTGACAGCTCCAAAATTCAGCCTTTTAAATAAGCATTCCTTAAAAGTAGGTATCTTAGTCCATTTCAATTACTATTTTGTTTCTTAGCCATTTGCAGTTCTATGTTCTCTCAGTAAAGGAAGAGTGGCAGCCATACGGTTAATGTGTTTTACATCTTTTTTGTTTGGAGAAGGTGGAGAGAGAGAAAGCTTTTGTTTCCTGAGTTTCTTCTGTGTACCAAATATTTCACATATATTAACAAAATAATCTTTACAAGTAGCCAGTATTCATCTAATAGTAAGATTTTATAAATAAGAAGCCAGAAACTCAGAGAGAGTTTTCGAATTTCAGAGGGCTGGAATGTGAATCCAGTCACGTCTGACTCTTAGGATCAAGTCTTACCAATACACTGGCTGCTACAGAACTTGAGGTTCAAAAGAAGGGAAAGGAGAATTACAGGTAGGGGAAAGCATAGAGCTGCAGTCATGTTCCACTGTCTCATATTTCAAATTCATAGCAGCATAGCTCTCTTGCCTGGCCCATAGGGCAGTGCCAGTGGCAAGCAGACATTGGAATCCTGATATGGAGAGGTCCTTAGTGATCAATGAGTTCATGATCTTTATCTTATAGTTAAGGAAACCAAGACTGAAAATAAGAAAGCTTCTTGCCAAAGGACATAATAGATTTTTGATAATTTATTGACATTAGAGCCAAACCTAGAATCCATAAATCTTGATTCTCAGACACTTCTTCCAGTATGCCATTCATTCTTCTCAAGAAGTAATTATCAGACATGAGACGTCCAATCATTTTTCGTGGACATCAAATCAACTACAGAAGAAAAGACTTGCTTCTGGGACCTGAGACTACTCCAAAATCCAAACAATCAAAACAATGAGTACTTTGAAGAGACTCCTTTTATAGCAAAGCATCAATCCAAAAAGAAAAAAAAATAGATTTACCCTTAATCCCAAATTTATCTGCTCCTTTGCCTAAAGAGCATGGATTAGGGGAGAGTATTTACTTGCTGCGTTGCCTTAAGTCACTAAACTTCTCTGAGCTGCATTTTAATCATTTATAAAATGAAGATAGCAATAACACAGAGCTTCCTCATTATCCCAATTTTATTATCTGAGTCTGCACAACAATGAGACCAAAGAAGGAAGAAAAGCCATTATAACATGAAAATATTCTCTGATGCCCTAATGAGTTGATCATTTATGAAATTACTCTGCTCTTCACATCCCTTCTCTCTTAAGATTTGTATTTATCTCTAACCATTAAATCAATGTCTTTGATCATTAGTCCATAAATATCATGCAAATCCTTTGCCCAGCAAAACTCTAAATCTCAGGAATGTCTCAAAACTTCAAGCAATGAATGAGGAGCGTGCTAGAGGACAGTGCAAATCACACACAAAGGAACTGACATAGAAGGATCTGGCCTCGTTGGGCAACTCAAAATTATGGAAGGGAGAAAAGGTTAAGACTGGTGAAAATGCAGAAATTTTAAAGGAAAAACATTTAAATAACAAAATAATAATAAAAGTCCTTGGTAAAAAGCTGATTAAGCCTTGACCAGTTTTCAAAAGTGACCTTTTTGATGACGCTTTCAAAGTTAATCAATCATTACATGGACGTTACATTGTGTTCTCATATCATTTTACCAGAAATCATGTTTTATAAAAAAATCATTATTTTTAACAATTAGCCTTCATTTTCATTATAACCATTATTATCATATTTATAAAAATATTTTTTCATTACTTCAACTTTTGTGTTGAAGATAAAGTCTCATTTGAATCCTTCTTCTCTCAGAGCAGTGTTTTTCGACCTTTTTTATCTCAACCTTTTTTATCTCATGGCACACTTGAACCTAGTAAAAATTCTGTGACACATCGAATTATGTTGATCAAAAAAAAAAAGAGCCAAAAAATAATATACCTACTGTGCTTTGAACTTGTTTTAAAAATAACTTAATTAATGACCCTTAAAAACTTTCACTGCACGCTGGTTAAAAATTATTGCCTTCACGGCTATAAATTTTTTGTTGCAGCTTTAAGTGGATTAGCTTGTAGTGAATATTTATCCTTCCCTAGTAAGGTTCTCTTTTATCTGTATTATGTCCTATTGTTACGTGTATAGGAAAAAAGTGACAAAAAACTTACAAATGAAATCTGGGAATTCTTGAGGGGTACATTAATGTTAAAATTTTTTTTTTTTATTGTTGGGGATTCATTGAGAGTACAGGAAACCATGTTGCACTGATTGCAATTGTTGGGTAAAGTCCCTCTTACAATTGTGTTTGGCGCCCAAAAGGTGTGGCACACACCAAGACCCCACCCCCTCACTCCTTCCCTCTCTCTGCTCTTCCTTTCCCCACCCCTCCCTCATTTTTTCTCTCTCTGCTCTCCCCTTCCCTCACCCCCATCGTGTCAATAATTGTCATTAATTGTCCTCATATCAAACTTGAGTACATGGGATTCATGCTTCTCCATTCTTGAGATGCTTTACTAAGAATAATGTGTTCCACTTCCATCCAGGTTAATA